>BQNB010021049.1:0-64730 GCA_026074375.1 Tanacetum coccineum | reverse complement strand
ATGAATAGTGGTGGTACCTATTCAAATATCCTGTATAATATGTATCTATACTTAAAAACCAAAAAGATTTTTTCATTTTTCAGAAATTTTTTATAAAAACAAAATACAAATATATAAAATTCATAAAACCAAAGAAAAAATTAAAAATTGAGAAAAATATAAAAAGAGGTAATAATGGCATGTCTTATGAAAATCAATAACATTTACGGTCTTAGAAATGTCATTCAATAATGATATGAGGCTGTAAATGAAGTTCGAGCAGAATTTTCAAATGTTTTCAAAACATGCCAAATGGCTTGCTATTATTTCAGATAGCAACCCGGTCATCATCTTAAAGGCAAGTATTCCATCAAAAAGGAGACTTGTCCACTCAACGGGAATTTATTCTCAGACACGGTCTACTTTATGACATGCAAAGGCTTGTGATTACTTTGCATCACAACCCGTGCTTCTTATATTCTGTAAGTGTACGTGTCAATGCGCTTGTGTGTTAAAATAAGAGAATTCTTATTTTTATTTGTATAAAGTTGTCTTCACAATGAATCAGTGTTTTTCAGTAATCACATAAAAGATTTCCAAAAACAATTCGACCACTCAAACAATGACAACAACTCTTTAAATTGAAAACGGGTCGTTATTTGAGGGGGAGAAAGTGTCATCAAATAATCTTTTAAAATGGTTTTTCCAAATCAGTCACGGAATAAACGGATAAAGTTTTTGATAATGACGGATAACAATTTCAAGGGGAGTTAATGGATTTTAACTACACGAGCTTTAGATGTCATTTGCTTCAAACTTCAGTGACTTAACCTAGTGAGTATAGGCTTTAAATGACGTTCGATCAATATTGCCAACACCTCATAATTGTAAAAGACTTAGGATTGTTTGGAAATAATCAACTAGTTTTAATAGCCTTGAAGTTGATTATCACGGGATAGATCTAAGCTTAGTTATACCTCAAACACGATCTCAAGTATGTGTGCGTACTAGGTTTTGCTTATTCCAAGGTGTCAAAACCAGCAAGGGGGAAGCAGTAGATGTATACTTGATAAAATCCATGGCCTTCTTTTAAAGTCACCTTCTTTAAATTTTAGGCCTTTCTTTGTTTCTTTCGGGTGCACTATTTCAATCACATGGTGGAAGAGACATCTCGTCATTAGTCAATATGCATCATTTAAGTCCCCAGGGGGAAGTGTTGGGAGTATATTTATTTAAAACGTGAGAATACTTCTTTCTAATTCAATAAATGCTTCCTCAAACGATTAATCACTAAGATTTTTTTTAAGAGAGTAGAAATAGTTGACAAAAGAGGTACACATAGGTTTGATAACTATGATGATTCCTTAAGTTATTTAGTATTCTGCAGAAAGAAATGAGTACATTTGGGACTTAGTTGACTTAGGTGTTTTCATTTCGACTACTTAGAGGGTATAATTGTAACATCCGGGACTTAGTTGACTTTGGTGTTTCAATTTATATCATCATTATCATATAAGGAGAAATGCGGACATCCGGGACTTAATCGACTTTGGTGTTGCGGTATCAAATTCTTGAAAGGGTTAACTATGTACTTCGGATATCTGGGCTTTATACATCAAGACTGCTTGATGCGGGTTCCAAGAAAGTTCTGAATCTACTCAAGAAAGGATTGTTGGTTTAGGGGGAAGCTAAGAAAACATCAACACATACATCACCAACCACACAAGCTCAAGTTACATATGTATCTGAATCTGTTTCATACTCGAAGTTTGAAGCAAAGACTTTTGTAACTTGGAAAGAAAGTTGAAACAATGCCGAAGAGTGCTTGGACAGAGAAAGATCAGATTGACAACTTCTTGAAAGAAAGAAGGTTAATGAGGAGCTTAGAAAAGTATGTTAGTGAGAGATTGTACGAAGGAGACCTACGGCTGCTACAAAGAACCATATGATTCTATCATATGATGTTCTCATCATTCAGGTCAAACCTCGTACATAATAATCTTGTGAATTTGTATATATGTAGTGTAGACATGATGGTGATAATAAGGAGTGCACGAGTACAAAATTTTCATGAATTCCTTAGTAAATTCAAAAGGTTTCAACTTATTATACTCAGCACTGTCTTATATACTCTCAAATATTAAGGGGGGTATTAAAATGTTCCTGTTAGAGATTATGTAACATTTTATCCCCGAACGTTTAATCAATTGATATCCAAAATATCATGGGATTAACATTTTGGATAAGGGGAGAAAATGTGATTAAACTGAATCTTAATTGTATTGACATGTGATCGTATAAAATAGACTCAATTCACTCTAACACTTAGCATGTACTACGATTACGGTGCACATGTTAAGGGGGAGATTTTAGTGATGATGAAAAACTCTCAAAGTGTAAATCTTTTGATATTTATATCTAACACTTTGATTGAACTTTTCAATGATTTTGGTTTCGATTGTGATGGAATACCCAAAAGACCGACCATGTACTTAAATTTATGGAGTTATAAGGCGGTTAGGCATAGGTATTCAAATCCCATGATCCAGCCAGAACCAGAGGGATCTACCCAGGGATATCCACTAGCTAGTGTAGAAGTCCTTAGGTATGATACAAAAGGAGAAAAAGTGAGAATCGGGAATAATGCCGACTGAGATGGAGCTAACACTGGAACAAACCCAACAAGGTGTTAGTTATGAAGTCTCGGTAAGCATTGAAGTGGTTGAAGAATGAAAAAGAAGTGTAAGGATAAAGGGTGAAAAGAAAGAAGCCATCCATACACTTAGGCAAAAACCGGGTCAATACATAATCTGTCAGGAACACTAAGTTGTTGTCTGACATTAAAGATAGTCATAGACCCAGTGACGCTATGCACAACCCTCCCTAGCCACTCAAGGTCTCTCAGCAGACTCTTGTTTTGTTTCTCACAACACACATTTCTATCAATTTTCTCACTCCGAGTTAGTTGATATTGAAAAGGTGGCAGTCTGCTCCAGCCTTTGATCACTAAAATAAAGTGCACTATTAAGTCTAGAGCCAATAGAGATCATCCATAAATCTCATTAGAGAGATCATCCATAAATCTCATTAGGACACTTGTCAAATCATGCTTGCTATGTCACACATTGTGAATAACAAGATGTATATTAAGAGTCCTACGCATTATCCTTGAGATTTTGCCTGAACATCCGAGTGATATGTAAATATTCACAATGAAGATGGAAATCCTGCTTGAGCCAACATCAAACAAGCTCATGGTAGGTGACTTGTTGTGATTCTAATAATCAAACCTTGTGACAACTGTTGAAAGAAACAAATGTGGCGAATTCAATAAAGAATCAAACTAGTTCCATGGTATCTGAATTAACGATTGCTGATGAATTTTTGAAATGATTAACACTCTCGATGTGTCACAAAAAACACTTTAGCAAGTGACACGTCGATTGATTTTCAAATCAATTTTTTATTTCAATCGGTGAGATAGTAACTCGTTGGTCACTCATATCGTGATGTCTGCTTTGAGATGTTCCGATAATGAGAACATGCTGAGTACGATGAATCTAATACATATGTGTTAAAAAGATTCAATACTACAGTTGGAAATCCTGTCAAGAAGATTCTTCTTAAATTATTGAATACCCACTTTTTGAATTATTGAATACCATATGTATTATTGAGTTAAAACTAAAAAATGCCATACATTATTCAATATGTTGTCTAATTAAATTAAATTGGATACCCACTTTTTGTATTGACACGGACTACAAAATTAAAACTTGTGTTGAAGCCAAATTGACAAGATTGTTTTTTCTCTCAGTTGAACGGAAAATAACCAAACCCTTGATATGATTCACATGGTTTTATGTGATTTGGATTTAATACTTACTAAGGTAGCGAATAGCGAGTACTTCATTATATTTGTTGATGGTGGTACAAATTATTGCTATTTATACTTACTTGAGAGTAAGGATACATACAAGATTGTTCTATAAAAATAAGTTGAGAATCAACTTATTATCGAAAACAAGGCGGTTCAAAGTCATATCAGAGGTGAATATGTGTTTTCATTTCTAAATTTATGTGCTAAACTTAGAATAAGACATAAATTTATTGCTCTTGATATTCCAACAAGAGAATTGTTGAAAGAAAAGAACAGTGCCTTAGAAGATATGGTTAATACCATGTTCTTAAGTCCTGGTTTAAGCCATGGCATGTAAGGGAAAGCATTATATCGTTGTCTTATATTTTAGATAAGATCCCTTGTAAAGAAAATAAGATAGTTCTTATGAAATATGGATCAGAAGAAGACTATCTTATAAGTATTTACAAATGTGGGGGGATATCTAGTTAAGATATTCGTATTAAACCTCAAGGTTCAAAAGATCTGACCTGAAACTATGAATTGCATATTCTTAGCATATGCTCCTAACAGTAGTACTTATGGTTTCTTTGTGTATGTTTATGTACACAAGGATACGATAATGGAATAAAGAAGTGCTTCCTTCTTTGAAAGTATATTTCCTTGTTAACTAAGGAAATTGGAAGATCATCTAGAATAGATGACGGAGTTGTCCAAGATAAGAGACAACGAGATGATAATGATCTCAAAGATGAGAGACAAGATCAACTCAATAAAAAGAGGTTGAACCTAGAAGAAGCAAAAAGGCAAGAACCAAGAAATCATTTGGACCCGATTTGTTTCTTTTATGTTAGAAAATGAACCTACTTCTTATCAAGAAGCGATAACTTCCTCGGAATGGATCAATAGAAAGAAGCCATTATAAGTGAAATAGATTCTATTTTACAAAAACATACTCGAGAGCTCATGGGTTTGCTTTCGGGTTGTAAACCACTAGGCTATAAATGGATCTTCAATAAGAAGATGAAAGCCGATGGCACCATTGACAAGTACAAAGCAAGATTGGTGATCAAAAGATTTAGACAACGTGAGGGTCTAGATTACTTTGATACTTATTTTCATGTTACGCGAATAATCTCGATTAGAATGGTACTTGCTATTGTCATATTAAGAAAATTAGAAGTTCATCAAATGGATGCGAAAATGATATTTCTAAACGGGGATTTAGAAAATGTACGATACATGAACCAACCTGAGGGTTTCATGGCTCCTAGACTAGAGAGCAAAGTTTATAGGCTTGTTAAGTCATTATATTGCTTAAGGAAAGCTCCCAAACAAGGACATCAATTTTTACCATATCATGTAAGAATGTGGATTTGAAATTAATCGATATATGTGTTTACTCTTGTGTTTATACATAGATGGTATAATTATCATTGGAAGTGATAAGAAGACAAACAAATCCACTAATTACATGTTAGAGTCAAGATTTGACATGAACTTCATTAGTTGTTGGATATGGTTTTTGGATGTGAACCAATATGGATTTGTTTTGAAGTCAAAAACATTATAAGGACAATATTTTTTAGAGGTTCAATGTAGAGGATTTCGGCTAGCTAGAATTCAATGACATCATTTTAAATCTCTTTAAAATAGAGGTAAAGGTGTTGCCAATTTTGAATACTCAAAGAATATTGGGCATTTTATGTGTGTAATGACGTGTGTGTGACCTGAATTTATAACCAAGTCAAGTATACCAATAATTTAAGTGATGAGCATTTAAATAGTATTACACAAGTACAATGATACTTATGAAATTGCATTATGGAAGATATATGGCTGCTATCAAACGATAGAGTAATGCAAATTCGGATTCTTATGTATAAGAATCTAGATCCACTAGAGCGGATGTATTTACGCTATGTGGGAAGCTATGTCTTAGAAATCTTGAAAGTATTTCAAATAGACACTTATCGCTAAATCTATGATGAAACCTGAATTTATCATTTAAGATAAATTTATAGAATATGCAGGATATTTACGTTATTTCGTAAAAGATATACCAAGATGGTGTAAACCGGTAACGACCATGTTTATAAAGTGTGATAGTCAATTGAATTTTGACAGAGCTCATATTACAATGTAAAACGATAAGTCGAGACATATTCATTATAGACGATGATTGGTGCGACAACTACTCTCAAATGGAGTTATCACGATTGACTACATAAAGTCAATGGATAATATCGCAGATCCACTTACGGAAGGCTTAAGCAAAGAGTTAGTTAGAGAGTCGTCTAAAGGAATGTGACTAAAGCCCTTAAAGGAATAAGTTTCTATGAAGAAAAACATAACTCAATTGAATGGAGATCCCAATATTTGGGTTCAATAGGACAACCTAATCATTTAAATGTAGGGGAAGTCACGTCAATGTGGGGGTGTTACTTAAATATGTAACATCCTAGTCTACTCCTATAACATTGTGACTTGTTGAGAGGTTAAACATATGGCTTAATGATTTAAGATAAAATCATAAAGCATAATGATTCAAGATAAAATCGTAAAACATATGTTTTTTAATGATTCATGATGAAATCACCTATGTGAGAGAGAAGTGTGGTCGCTTCAAAGAGAATTGTGGGGGGGCGCAATTCCTAAGGGCTCTTGCAGAACCAGGCTAGTGTTCATGACCATAACGAGCACGACTATGATGACTTGACAATGTCAGGGAGAGTCTTGTGTGAGTGTGTATTGTCATCTACATAAACAGATGTTGAGTTCAAGGACATCGCGTCTACTCAGATCTAGGAGACTATGTGTATCTCACAAGGGAAGGTTCAAAGGGTCACACCTACCTATTTTATGCAGTACTCGCCCGCAGAAATTTCACCGAAACCTTCGTGTGTTTTCCATCGATTTCTATTCATGTGGGGGATTGTTGGAAAAATAGTTTGGCAAAATGTGTTTTTGAAAACTTTGGACATTATTTAATATATGTATATGTTATATATATTTATATTAGTTTGTAGTTTTGGGTTCTCCTTGAAGAGAATTTCGCAACGAGCTAATGTATGTCCAAAATGAAGTTAATATGAATGAGATATCGTGTCTCAAAGTGGGACTCATGAAACACAAAATCTGTAAATCTATTTTAAGAATGGATTAATTCTGTAAACCTATTTTAAGAATAGATTTAAAACTTGTTGAATAATTTGACAGAATTAATTGAGATTTTGCTATAGATTTTGTATCCATTTATCTTTAGAATTGATGTAACTTGGAGACAAAGTTTTAACATAATCGGTTTAAATATATAGAAAATATCAAACCGATTTAAACTTTGATAACAAGTTTAGAGGATCAGTTAAATAAATGAAAGATATCGAAATCAGTTTATTTTTAGGTGATATTTTGTCTTGGTGACCAAGACAGGTTTTCACTATAAATATAACTCATTTTCATTCAGTTATTAGACGCAAGAGATACAAGAGAGAAAAGCCCCATTCATAAGTTTTCCAGCAGTCTTTTTTTATCAGAAGCACACAATTTTCAGTGATCTTTCAGGCAAGTATGTCAGGTCCGGCTGTACAACAGCTTTGGACGTTGTACCCTGAGAAACATACGGCGAATCTGTTTTAAGGGAATCGTGTTAAACACGAGCCTCGTTCCACGACCTTTTACTATTTTCTTTATTTATCGTTTATAGTGTCTATCTTCTGCTTATACCCTTTTATGTCTGTTATTTAATTTTCTGTCATTTATTTTCTGTTAATTTATTTATTGAATTATAATTCGATTTATATTAATAAAGTGTACATATTTCTTTACATGTACGGTGGTTGATGTCAATGCATTTGTCTCATCAAATAAAAAGGGTGTTTTTGCGCAATCACCCAAACTGTTCCAACAGTATCAACCATCAAAGCACCACAATTTCAAGTAGTCGTGTTACCTCATAATGTTACAAAGAAGATAATCAAAAAAGGCAACAACATGCCAAAGAAGTAATAATTCATTTATTTCAAATATTTATGCATGGTGTTATAGAATCACGTTTAATTATTAAGACTTGACTTAATTTGTGTATCTTGTTGTTACCCTCCTCCATTTGTTGTTGTGTTTCTTCATATTATTTTAGTCACGTATGTATTAAATAAGCATCCAACATAACAACTTAAATCGTTTATATTAGTTTGCTTGGGCTGTGCTTAGCACAGCCTAATAGCCTACCTAAGAAAAGACTCGTCCTCGAGTCTTGTTTTTCCAAGTCTGGAACTCTTAAACTTTCTAACCCCCCTCCATTTTCTTAACACGGCTTCTCTATGGAGAATCACGTTTCATCATGCCAACAATTCGATAAGACCATCTAGGTGGAAGTGACATCATCCTCACTCACATGACCGTTGCCTCATTCGGCGACTCTACGGTTAGCTTGATTTTGAAATCCGTCTTGAAGTTCCTTCACTTGTTTAAGGAGGTCTTAATTCTCTACAACACGTGATCCTTGTTGGTTAGTTGTATTGTTGCCTCGTTCGGCAAATCTACGAGCCACAAAACCAAATGGTTGTTCATGTCCACATAATTATGGGGTTAAAAGGCCATTGTATCATAAAACTTAGTAGAAAAAACAGTAACTTTGAACAGGTATATCTCCCTGTAGAAACCTCAAATCGCGAATCCGAACATTGATTTGGCTTCAATAAGTTGTGTGATTCTTCTCCGAACCTGGGCTCTTGATACCAAATGATGGCGGTTGCCGTTGTGAATGCAGAAACCACACAAATAACAAAGAACAAGAAATTTGATAAACCCACAAAGGGTGCCCAACCGGAACTTTAAGAGAGACACTCTTATTTTTTATAAACTCATCATCCTCACTCACGTGACCGTTTCCTCATTCGACGATTCTACGGTTAGCTTGATTTTGAAATCCGTCTTGAAGTTCCTTCACTTGTTTAGGGAGGTCTTCATTCTCTACAGCATGTGATCCTTGTTGGTTAGTTGTATCGTTGCCTTGACCGGTGAATCTACGAGCCACAAAACCAAATAGTTGTTCACGTCCACATAATTGTGGGGTTAAAAGGCCATTGTATCAGGAAATTTAGTAGAAAAAAGTAACTTTGAACAGGTATATCTTCATGTAGAAACCTCAAATCGTGAATCCGAACAATGATTTGGCTTCAATAAGTTGTGTGATTTCTTCTCCGAACCTGGGCTCTTGATACCAAATGACGGTGGTTGCCGTTGTGAATGCAAGAAACCACACAAATAACAAAGAACAAGGAATTTGATAAACTCACAAAGGGTGCCCAACCGGGACTTCAAGAGAGACACTCTTATTTTTTATAAACTCCTCATAACTTTAAAAATTAAACCTATTACATTTATAGGTTAAAAGTGTCTTGAAGAGAAAGTCAAGAATCACTTTTCAAATAAAGAAACAAATCAATTCTTAAAATCTAAACATATCTTTAAAAAATAACAAAAATAATAATATTAAAAAGATAGATCGACAATTGTAAATTGTCGTTTTTACCCTTCAATCTCTTTGAAATAATTAAACACTTGACTTCACGTGTTGACCGAAGAACCGGCGGCTAAGCCAGAGGAGCTGGGAGCTCGAACATGCCATGCATCATTCTCCTCCTCTTGGAAAAGACGTGTCCTCGAGTCTTGTTTTTCCAAGTCTCGAACTCTGAAACTTTCTAACCCTCCCCCATCCCCCCTTCCGCTTCCTTAACATGGCTTCTCTATGAAGAATCACGTTCCATCATGCCATCAATTCGATAAGATCATCTAGGTGAAGTGACATCATCCTCACTCACGTGACCATTGCTTCATTCGGCGACTCTACGGTACAACTTGATTTTGAAATCCGTCTTCATTTGAAATATGTTGCCTCATTCGGCGACTCTACGGTTAACATGCATTTGATCTATTTAATATTTGGATAAGGGATGTTAAGACAATTTTATTTAATGATAATGATACTTGGTATGTTGGTTATATTTAAATAGATTGTGTCATATATTTATATGTTTAATCCGTGAATAATATTTATTACTCCCATCGTCCCATTTTTATTCTCCACGTTTCCTTTTTGGAATGTTCCAATTTAATTGTCCACTACTAAAAATAGATAGGGAAGTTTTATCAAGTTTAATATATTATCCTTGTTTGAAATTATTATTACAAACTTTAAAGAAGACTTTAATTAAATAGCTAAGGGTAAAACTGTCTTTCTGTTAAAAAGTAAGAAAGAAAAAACAGTAATAAATGCATTTTTCTTAAACTGTGTTTTTTGTTGGGGGACAATAATTTTGGGAGGGATATAGTATTCTAAATTAGTCCATTGTCGATCAAGAATATGGGAATATTGTTGAATTAAGACAAATCTGAGTCATTGATGATATTTTTTGATATTAAAGGATGTATCCGCCAAAATCACATGATAATCATAAGATGAATATCCGACTTCCCCAACTAACAAGATTATCACTTTATAGATCGGCGTCATTAAGTGAATCTTGTAAGTGATTTTGTTTAATAAAAACTTAGACTTGAGATGCAAGTCTTGCATGTGTGGATAATCCTTCTTGATGTAATTTAAGTTATCTTTAATTAGGTAGCTAAGGACTATTTTCAGAAGTGATTGTGAAGCATATGAGTTGACACTTGTAGTCAATAAAGAATTTGTTCCTTCAATAGTTGAAGAATGATGTCACTGGGCCCTTGTAAGATTAATCAAATGTATGTGTGGCCGCACCCTAAAGCTCGTGTAGAAGTGTCTTAATGACTTTTGGTAATCTTGATTAATTACATATACGAGAAACAAAATAGTTAAATAATGGAATGACTTATATCCATATCCATTTTTAACAAAGGTATTCGAAAATAAACGTAAAAAGAAAAATAAAAAATAAAAAAAATAAAACAAAGAGAAAAAACATTTAAAAAAAAATCATTAAAAAAAATGAAAAAAAAAAATTTTAACACGGTATCGAAAATAAACGGATAGTAAATGCATGAATCATTTAACTGTGAATTTACAAAACTACACTCAGGCTGGGAGCATTGGCGTGTTGCCAAACGCTTACCAATGTTATTATATTATTTGAGACATGTCCAAGTGAGAGCTGTTGGGATATGTACACATATCAAATAATATATGTCTGGGAAATTACGTGAGCCTATGAGGGCACACGCGTATACACAGATGATACGTTTATTAATGTAATTAATATATTTATAGTATATTAATATGTTTCACGAAATATTTAAAACGGTCGTTAATTATAACGTTAGACGTTATAACTAAACAATAGATATTAACAAGTGAATAACTTGTTAGTACGAAAACCAAAACTTGTGGGGTGTTGGTTGTGACCGGTCGAACTAAATGAGTACAAGGGAGGGAAGTGTCAATTTATGAAACTTGAGGAGGTGCTCTAGTCTAACTTGGAGAACAAGTTTGGAAACTATATAAACACCCTTTAGATTCATAAATGATATATACCTAAAAGTCATATACGTAATAATATATATACTTCCTTCTGGTTTTGATCGATTGATATAGAAAAAACAAAACCCCATGCATAAAATAAAACCATACGCATGGTTTCCATGTTATGCCATACATATGTATATGCATGTAATTAGCATGCACACGCATAGTGATGCATAGTGTTGTTTTGTATTCTTCCACCTGTTCGATCAGAAGAAACCAAAACCTTAAAGGTTTTGTTCGATTGTGTTTTGTCTGGAACACCAAATCATTGTTTGTGTATGGTGTTATTCGTGAAACAAGCATTAGCATTTTAGCGTATCTCGATAACATATAGTGTGAGCATACCATAGAGGTTATCAATTTTGATAACATGTTTGGTTTCGTGTATTAGATTTATACATACGCGTATATTCAACAACGGTATTCGTTTATTGCTAAAATGTACATGCTTCTTGATCTCTTTGTTAATTACTTATTCTATACGTGATTTTTTTTATTCCGTTGTGTACTCGTGTAGATTAATGGTTAATTAGATGATAAAACCCAACACTTCCAACCGAGTTGGTTAAGTTGTTGTGGCCGGGGGGTGTCAAGTATGAGGAGATATCAGCAATGCAACAAAGTCTTATACAAGGTTTGATACTACTCCTTAATAATGTAGCGAAGTCTTATACATTATGTATCATTATAGACCTTTAATATTTAATATGTGTTTTATCTTGATAGTTAATGTTTATCTTATATATGTAATTAATAATGTGATTTTTTATGGTTTTGCATCAGATTGCTTGGAAAAATTACATTAATTTCTGCATAAGCAGGTTTGTTTCTATCTTGTCTTTGATTACTTGACCTTAATAATTTGCTAATATATTTTGGTAACAATAAAGATATATTGTTGTGTTCTCAGTTTTTTCACATCTAGATATGGACAAAGAGTTAGATATCGTGGAGGATTTATGGGACTTTATTCATGTTATTGCTCTCATGCTTAAAAAGAATCCCCAGGAAATTCATGGTTGGTTGATGGCGGTGCATGCGATTGGATTTAAACAATCAGATTTGAGGATTCGTGTTGCCATGGATGTGTATTTGTGAAAGGGGAAGCCAGCACATTGCTTGGAAAAAAGGTCATCAATGAACCGTTTCCAATCCCTCACGATTATAGTTATGATTCACATTCCGTGATTTCCCAGCTTATTGGAGGAGAAGTATTGGTTTTTGTTCCGCGTTCAACTAAAAGAGAAAATAAAGAATGTGTCCACGTCGGGTGGGGAGACGTGATGGGATACTTAAATGAGTGACTCATAGTCTGGAAGAGTTTGTGTGTCTTTGAAGCAATTATCTGAGATTATGTATTGAACTAGTGGCAAATTGGCGTTGTTTTGAAATTATAGCCAATTTGCCACTAGTTCAATACATAAACTCAGATAATTGCTTCAAAGCCACACAAACTCTTCTAGTCTTTGAGTCACTCATTTAAGTATCCCATCACGTCTCCCCACCCGAGGTGGACACACTCTTTGTTTTCTCTTTTAGTTGAACGCGAAACAAAAACCAATACTTCTCCTCCAATAAGCTGGGCAATCACGGAATGTGAATCATAACTATAATCGTGAGGGATTGGAACCGGTTCATTAATGACCTTTTTTCCATGCAATGTGTTGGCTTCCCCTTTCACGAATACACATCCATGGTCAACACGGATCCTCAAATCGGATCTTTAAATCCAATCGCATGCACCGCTATCAACCAACCATGCTTGTATGACTTGGTCATGACATTTTCTCTAATTTCCTAGGGACTCTTTTTAAGCATGGGAGCAATAACATGAATAAAGTCCCATAAATCCTCCATGATATCAAACTTTTTGTCCATAGATGAGAAGAACACAACAATATATTTTTATTGTTACCATACTATATTAGCAAGATATTAAGATCAAGTAATCAAAGACAAGATAGAAAACAAACCTGCTTGTGCAGAAATTAATGTAATTTTTTCAAGCATTCTGCCAGCAACTGATGCAAATATTATGGAGTATTGTGTCAAACCTTGTATAAGACGTTGCTACATTAAATGTTAAAGGTCTATAATGATACATAATGTATAAGACTTTGCTACATTATTAATGTAGGATTCGATCACCCTACAACCTGGTTACTAGTGCGGAATAAATCCGATCTTGAAGACGAACACACCCTAGCAGATTATGTATGACAGAAAAGAAAAGGATGCACAAGAATATAACCCTCAATATTATATGTTTATTGAGTAAGGAAAAGAATGAAGTACAAAACCCTCCCCCTCACCTCCTTTTATAGAGATGAGGGGGAGGATGGGCTTGGGCCGTAGAGAAACCCAATAACCTTAATATGGCTATAATTAGAGCTAAATTTACACTAAACCCCCTAACCTATTGACTAAAGTGAATACTATATCTAACAATTTCCACCTTAGTATCACTATTAGTCAATACCGATACGCAGCACCTTCGACCTGTGCTGGAACCTCGGACCGGGAACCGCCTTTTACCAAGGCACCAGTAGCAATTCCTGCTACTAAACTTAGCTCATATCCTGACTCTGCCAAAAGTCCCTTTAGCCATATTTCCTTCTTCCAAGCCCCAGTAAGTGTCATATACGCCGCTTCAGTTGTTCACAAAACCATCATGTACAGCATCATAGCTTCTCAGCTTCCTGCACATCCTTGTATCATAAACCCGTACCTTGTGATTGATCTACCCATGGCGTAGTCAAAATCCACAAAAACCTGTACGTCTGTCTGTAATCCACGATCAAACTTATCCAACATACCCACATCTGCAGATGCTATGTCAAGTCTCGTGCAGACCATCTGATACTCCTGGCTTCCAACTGCATATATACATGACCACTTACCATTCTTTTCCACATCACAGTCCCCTGATAGACTACCCTCCAACGACAGTATGGAGTGCCCCTTCAACAAAGTCTGTACCAACTTTTCATTGTGAATCCTGGACTGTGACACCCTTAGAGTATTACCACTCTAATCCCTGATGATCTCCAAACCAAGTATATTTCCCTTTGCTTTAACCAGCAAACCCTTGGTAATCCAGATCTCAGCCTTGCATCCGCAAGAAAAAACCATACCATCTATATAGAGAAATAGATGTATGAACATACCTGGTGTAGACTCCCAGTAATAGCCATCGCTGTCGTCACTGCATTTCTTGCAACCGTTGCTGAGCACATACACATCTGATCGAGCATCCATATCATCTTTCAATCCAGCCTTCCACTTGGAAATCACCTCACAAGCAACTGTATTATTGAAAGTCAATGACTCATGTGCATATATCTTCTCCACTGCAGCAACTGCAAAAGCAGCCTCATTACTGTCTTCTCTATACTGAATAGTTCCCATACTGAGTGTTGCTCCCTATCACGTGCTGGATGATAGTATATCAAATCCTGAGTTTGTACTTCCTGTGAACCAACTACATGATCGACATTCCCATGAGGTTCCACCTCAAATGTATGACCGTCCCTGTGGTTCATCTCAAACTCATCTCTTGCCATACACTGATTGAACCCGTTCTACAACAGAACCAATGAAAGTTTCTTGTTTCCCACTTTCTTTGAAACCAATATTCCGGTAAAAACACTACCTTTGAAGATTAACGTCATCTAACCTCCAAAAAGCTTATTACCAATATTCCTTTTACGGTATACCAGGATTATGCACTTGACACTTCACCAGTTCAAAGCATCCCCTTGCTTAATACTAGCAAGCCAACCTAAAAACCCCTAACATTATTTAGGCCGTCTTAAATCAAGTCGCTGATAATGGTGACACTTCGTCACTAGATTGTAGACATGGTTGTATCTCTGCCCCAAATCCTTGGACAGCAGGCTCGAATCAGTAAACAAAACGTACCTTAGCAAAGAGTGTCACGTTTGTCTTATTAACCAACCCATTCTGCTGTTGTATCCCTGCAACACCCAAATGTTTGGCGACCCACTCTTTTACAATTGTTGTGTCGCCTTGATTTTAAAATTCAAGACAATACCGTCTTGATCTTCCACCCAGTCTGATATTCCTTTTCCTGCTCCTTTACCAAGTAGTCCGTGTTTGTCTTCTCTTCAGGTTGCTTGTCCTCCAAACCATCTTTGAAGACATGCAGTTATCATCGGTAATAACCTGGAAAAACCTAGCTTCACGATCCCTTGAGGCTCCATGCAGTTTCCACCTCAAACAAACACGTTTTTCAGCATGTACTCCATGGGGACTCCTGCTTCAACACCAGGACCAAGTTGTTTGAACCCAACTTGTTTTGAACCTCCATGCTTTTGTACAATATTCTCATCGAGCTTTTCGATGTTTAACCTAGTATTCATAATAGCCATTATTTTAACCATTTGCTAACCGTTTAACCTTTTGTGAATTTACCTACACAAAACCGATTTGCAAAGTAACCTGTTTGTAAAAAACCTTGCTTTGTTCGATATAACCCTAAGAATAAACCTTCTTAGATATCGATCAAACTAAGAAACCCTTCAAAAAACAAAACCCCATCTTAATAAAATATCAATTAAACCTTGAAAATCAGACCATCCAATCAAATCGACAACCCTTGATTCAAGAAATTACCCAACGCTTTTTGAAGTAACACTTGTCGTAATTTATTTTTGCAAAATAATTTCTTGTATCTAAGAAACCTTGCATCCTCGACAGTCTTGGACTTATTCTCTGACCTTTGTTTCTTCTGATAAACCTTGTGATTTAAAACTCACAACACGAAATCAAACACAAGTACTTTGTGCATATACTCCCTTATTTCTTCTACACATTGTCGCGAACCCGGAACAATTCGAAGAAACTCGAGAACCTATACTGTCGATACCCCCCACCCCCCCCCCCCCCCCCCCCCACCCCCCCCCCCCATGCTGCTCTTTGACCGTCAAAAAACCTCAAACACCAAGAACTTTTGTTGTCGCGAACCTGGTAGCCCAAAAGACAGAATAGAACCATCATTTTCCTTCCAAAAAAACCATACTAACCAAAAACCTTTTATTGATCGAACCCTGTTAAACCAGAGAAACCGTGAACCTGTGCTCTTGATACCTCTTGTAGGATTCAAACACCTACAACTGGTTACTAGTGCGGAATAACTCCGATCTTGAAGAACGAACACACCCCAGCAGATTATGTATGACAGAAAAGAATGATGCACAAAGGTATAACCTCATAGTCACTACTATATGGCTTATTGAGTAAGGAAAAGAATGAAGTATAAAAACTCTCCCCCTCACCTCTTTTATAGAGATGAGGAAGAGAACAAAACAGGTTGGAAAGAACTTATGTGAAACCCCTTCCCACCTCACCTCCTTTTATAGAGATGAGGGGGAGGATGGGCTTGGGCCGTAGACAAACCCAATAACCTTAATATGGCTATAATTAGAGCTAAATTTACACTAAACGCCCTAACCTATTGACTAAAGTGAATACTATATCTAACATATTGTGATATAATTGGTGAGTAAGATTAGATTTTAAATAAATGGTGGGAAAAAAATAACAGGAAGGAAGAAACAAGGATGAAGTGAAAAAATAAAGGTAAATACACCGAAAGGGTAATAACTTTTAGTTGTCGTTTTATCAGCTCTCATTTGTAAAAGATTATTTATGAGGTGTTCATACTCGTGCGTTGCACCGGGCTTGTTTTGTGGGAAAAATCGAACTTTTACTTATGTGAATTAAAAGTCATGTCATTTGTTCAAAGAGTACAATAAAAGTACTAAACATCATTGTTCCTATTGAATATATTAAATCATATCATATAAGCATGCTTGGGATTATAGTGTGACAAAAGAAAGTTGCAAGGTTACTATGCTTTAATATGAATTCAAGAGCGCCTTAAAAATATTAACCACAATTATCAGATTACTGTACACAATTCAAGATTCACAATGAAACAGACTAACACAACTACTTTGACAAACATTTTTATTAAAAAAAAATTGCAGCAGCTATGACTGCCATTACAGTTATCAGCTGCAGAGGTGTTTCTAAGCTTGGTTAAGATCATTAAATGGCATTGTATTTGTTACTCGTGGTTGCTATGACACTTATATGAAAGATGTATCAAGAACATAATAGAAGTATATTGACCAATTTACATTGGATATTGAAAAAAGGACCAATGACGATCCTATACTAAAGAAGAGACCTATTACCTAACAGACTCAAGCCGCATACATATAAAAATTTACCCATTTGACTTATTACCTAACAGACTCTACCCAGCTTGGGGTAGAAACTTGTCTTGGCCGTCACTCCCACTTAGCACCGGAAGTGTTGGACTATTACGACAACAACCCGAAGTTCGATCGCGGAACGCTAGATCGCGAAATATATCGAGCACAAGCAGCAAATAACAAAGACACGAGAGACTACTACAAAGAACCGAAAACCCAGAAAGTATAACCGAATGATTATATTGTATTACCACAAAACCTCAATCGGTTTACAAGAAATAATAAGAAGCATGCGTGTGTTGAGCATCACCCCCTCACCTCCTTTTATAGGGTGAGGGGGTCGGTTCCCTAGTCTACACCGACTAGGAATGGGCTTTGGTTCCAGCCCACTCAAACAAACAAAACTATAGAAAAAGGACACTTAGCTAGTTAGCTACCTTCTACTTATCGTATATATTAACTAGACTCGACACTAATACTAACACGAAGAGTATATACTTTTATTAACAAAGAAAGTAGATGATCTTCCTCTTGAAATTAAGAGCATCAAATAAATACGTACTCATTGCTCCAACATTTTGCTGCCAATTAGTAAGGGTAAGGCAGTTGACCGAAAAGTAGCCGAATTTGTCCAAGAAACCTCTGTAAGTACTTGTATATATGAACTGTAGAAAGACTAAAACATGTGTATGTAACACATATTAAGCTATAAATATGTTCGACATAATGAGGAAGTAAGCCTAGTCTCATTTGCAAACACTATCATTTCAAGCAGACACCGAAAAAATGGGCAAGATTTGTAAGAGATCAAAATGGTTTTGGCCGGCTATAATCTTAGAAAAAAAATGAAAAAAACGTAGCTATTACACAAAAAAGTGAGCGCTTCTTGATTGTTTCCCGGTCGCCTCTCGATGCTTTTTGTCGCTCGAGTAAAACGCTTCGCTTCTTACTTCGCTTCTTTAGTCTTACTTCCATCTTGAAGTAAGAATTTCTTTATCTTCTCGTACCCGTCTTCCTACCGGTGACGACTTTTCCTTGCCCATGAGTATTAAATAATGACAGAATAATCATTTAATGAATAAAGATACCAAGAAAACTAATTAACTTTTAAGATTAATATATTTAAACAGATAAAAAGAAAAGGGATTTCACTAAATTTGGCCCATGGTCTCTTCCCTGCATGAAAGATAAGCCATTAAGGAGCAAAACACCAAAAGAAAAGTTGTAATTAAAGCGGCTTACTTAATCTAATAAAGGTCACGGATGCACTCTTTAATTTAGACTGGGTGGACTCGCAAACATTTTCTATTAGGATAAAAGTCGGACGCAATTTACTGATTAGTATAATTTAAGTCGTTGTAGGCACCGGGGTGACTCTCAGTCCCTTTGACCTGCTAGAGATGAGATGTGTAACCAAAATCAAGTCGTTTTCATAGAAATGGGCCAAACAGTTATCACCTCTAACTGTCTTAAAAGACTTGCATTTTTCTATAAAGCTCACACTATCCTATCAAAATGATGTTATGACATGACTAATATAAACCTCTGCATTCTTATTTATAAAGCTAGAGCTAGAAAATATTATAACAAATTAGCAACTGATAACCAAACATTTTTTCCATCAAGATTAAATTACTAACAAATTCCAAAACACTTATAAAATTTTATGGAGTATATTGAAAGATAAATTTTTGAAGGAAATGACGATTCACACAATAACGTTATGGGTCAAAGATTTAGAAAAATTGTCAATCATTCATAAAAGTCAAATATCAAGAGTCTTAAAACTTAAAATATACTATAGCATATGGCACCATTTCCTCCTAGGATCATGTTGATGAAAATGAAAGGGAGAATAGCTTAGATACCCGTAATGACGATGCTTGACCATCTGCTGGGACACCTCACCGATAACGCACATCATTTCTCGAGCATCATTTACCTTAGAAACTGCAATAAAGAAAACCATCAATAAAAATACAAAATGTAAAGAGTTTTATCAGTACATACAACATGTTCACGATACCTGCACAATGGTGAATGTGTCAATGGCAGGTGAAGTCACTACTTTATAGACATGGAAAAACAAACTGGTCTAAACAGGTAATATTTTGTGTCAGGTTAGGAGGCGTTATGCAATAAAAATTTAGCGACTTGGTCAGGATAACATAAGGCATCAGAGAATAATGAATTGTGGGTTGGTCATCTTTTCGGTCTGGTATTCCAGTAAGCAATATATGCGTTAGGTCAATGCTTTTATATTCAGAAAACACACAAAGATGTCCAAAGTGATGAAATTTATTAGTTTCCATATCATAAACGTGGTTCGCCATTTGCACTTCCTACAAACGAATTATCACAAATAACAACCAATCTAGAAATAAGACCCCAGAGTATCTATACCTCATCAAACTATTAACCAATAAAAATCAAGGAAAAACATCCGGATAGAATACTTATCACACATTCAAACATGAGTAGAACAACTTACTTTCATTTGCGGTATCATTATTTTCTCTCAATAGCTCATGAGATCCAGGCGTCATAATCCCATACTGTCACTACCTGTGCATTACCGGCTATATCATCTACAACTTCCTTATCCACTCGTAACCTTGTTAATTGTGTTCACACATAGCAAGAGCCAGCAAAAAAATATAAAAAATCATACTTGTGGATGACTGAAAACCCTTGCAAGATCTTCAATATTAACACCGTGATTGGCTAACATTGCACACGCAACCGACAACCGGTTTTCTTGAATTTTTGGCTAACATCCAATTCAAAAAATATCAGCTACATTATGTTTTAATAAACGCTAACACATCTTCGTAATCATCAATCCCAAACACCCCTATTACTAAAAAACATAAACTGATGAACTACCATCAGGTTCAATTCATTTTACAGTTTTCGTTTTCCTCGTAGACATTTCATCAAGCACTTAGTGGGCGTTCAAACAATAGGTATATAACAACGATTTCAAACCCATTTAAATTAATCATGGGCAGGCATTTTGTGTTCATAGAAATACCATCAAACACTAAACGCATACATAAGAACCCATCAATAAAAAACCAATCATGATTTAAAAAGCAACACAAATAAAAAACAATGGCATTCAATCAACAAACAAATCATGGTGATAGAAAAACTTCAAAACTTAAGATCAGTCAAAGCATAACATATTATTACAGATACAATGAAAATAAAATTAAATCAAAGCCAAAATGTAATAAGATAAATCAACTAAATACCCACCTGGAGTTATGGATACCCTAAATACAGTATAAAAAAACACCGGGACACTTGATCTTCTTCACAGGCCTGGAACAATTATGGAGACCCTTCCCCTTCATATTAAATACACAAACGTGACATTGAGGGTTAAATAAGCGCATTCAATTAACCAGCTGAATGAATAGATGGGATTGGTAAATGGTTTACTTAGAATTAATTGTTGTTGTTGTTGTGTAACTGACGCTTATCAATGTTGTTGTAACTGATGGGTAGGTTAAAGGATCCGCAGAAGTTTATTAGGGATGGATCAGCTTGGTTTTAACTCATAATCGCTTTTGTATTTACCAAAAACACACTTTTAAATAAGGTATTTTGTTTATTATCGTTCAGACACATCAAACTTGTTATGACTTGTTAAAATAGGTATTGTGACCGATTTGAATGTCACATCAGCGTTACAGGCCCACATCACCTTTTCTTAGCAACTATGTCACATATCAAAAACCCAGATATGTTCATACAAAAAAGCCAAATCCAAAGTTGTGATCTAAATCCCCACGTCACAAAAAACACATCACCACCATCCTTATATCACTCAACATAAACAAAAAATCTACCAAGATACAAATCACGACTCACACACAAAAAAGAGAAACCCGTCATCAAAAACTCAAAAAAAAATACAACTCATTTCCAACCTTATCATCACACACAAAAAACCACATATTTGGTATGTCCAATACCCCATGTCACGAACCCAAATCAAGATATATCATAAAAAAACAGATCTTGATCTCAAAATATCAAACCGAATATGTTGGGGTCTTACGGTGGAATACCAGATGGGTACAAAAGGGTATTGATTAAAAAAAATGGTTGTGGTTTGTGAATGATGTTAAAGTTGAAGATGAAAATTTGTCGGGTGACCCTCTTAGATATGCGAATCAGCGAGTTCGATTGAGATGTGGATGAAAAAATGATGGATATGGACTGAGCCTGGGTGGTTTGATTGTGAGGCTGTAAAAGGGTGTGTGGATTTGTTCAGTTCGATGGAAATAAAAAAGGGTGTTATTTAGTTTTTTTGATGAAACAAAAACGAAAATAGGTATTGTGAATCTGTGAGTTCGGTTGAGAGTTAGATAATCAAAATAGGTTGTTTGTTGTGGGTATATTGGGGTGCTCGATGAGGATTTAGCAGATGAAACAGCAACAAACATACTCGTTTCACCAACAGAAACGGGGCCCAGTCTGTGGGCCACAGCAATAGCATTGAGATTCCATAAGGATCTAGCAGATGAACATATGGTGTTCAGGCAACGGATGGCCATTGGCACACAAGCTTCGTATCTTAGTTCTACTGTTGTTTTTCCATAAAATGTGTCACGCGTATTCCCAAAGAAAGTGGTGATGGCACCACATTGTGGAGAGTGGACGTAGTTTGTGTATTTGTTGATGTCGATTAGATGATTCTCTTTGAAGATTTCAACCAAGTTTTTTTCCTGCTCATCTGCTATCACTTGTTTATCTCGACAACTTCTTCATGTGAAACGATCCATTCTTGTTTCGAATGAGGGTAGTGGAGGAGGGTGGCTGAGGAGGAGGTGCGGTGGAGGAGGAGGGATGGTGGTGGGTTGTGATAAACAAAAAAAAATATTTATAATGGTGACGTGTCGGTTTTGAGCCGGTAACCTTTCCAAAATTTGCTCGTTATTGCCTATATTGAACAACATTTAAAAGTTTGATGGGTCTGAATGGTAATATACAAAGTACGTTACCTAAAAGTGTAGTTTTTTGTAAGTAGATTACCTATTTATGGACTTAACCCTTAAATCTTGCATTATAAAATTGGAAAAATGATTTTTGTGCCTACTAATCATGCCTACAAATGAACCTAATGATTTAATTGGTTGATTTTGAAAAATGATTGGTGGAAATTTAGAGAGAGAAAATGTATATAATATAAATGTACAAGTGATTAATGCATTAGGCATGTATTTAGGCATATATTGTAGGTCTAAATAGCATTACTCATAAAATTGTTTTACCCTTTGTGTGTGGAACGACAACGTTTGTTGGCTTCACGCATAACGGTTATTTGTGAATTGGTCATTGTTGAGTCAAAGTGATATTTCGTATCTAAACTAAAAGTTGTGCATGTCAATGAGTTTACCTTAATAAAAATTGTGTTATTTATAAAAATATTTTACTATTGTTTTAATAAATTGCACCTTTATCTATATCCATATACGTACCTAAACATTACAAGGTATCAACATTAATGGTTCAAGCCCACTAATTACTCGCAGGTCGACTTTGGGTTATTGTCTTGTTTCTTGACAACAACTTGCTCTCTTGATCCTCTAAATGTCAACTTACGCTTTCGCGGTCTAGTGCGGAAGCTGAGTATCATGGTGTGACTAACGTTGTTGTTGAAACTCGCCGGTTGTGGAATTTGTTGCGTGAGATGCACACTCCTTTGTCTCCAACTACCTTTTGTGTATTGTGATAATGTTAATGCCCTATACTTGTCGTCTAAAATGGTTCAACATCAACGCACGAAATACATTGAGATTGATATTTATTTTATTCGTGATTTGGTTGCTGCTCGTCAGGTTCAGGTTCTTCATGTACCTTCTCACTAGTGTGACATTTTCACTAAAAAGCTTCCAGCGCAATTTGAAGAGTTTAGATCGAGTTTAAGTGTTAGTTCTATTCTCACTCCAATTTAGGGGGTTGTTAGCGGGTTTTGTTATGTTTATGCCCATTGTATTGTTATTGGGATGCCTATATCATGTTTATGTTTATTTATATTTGTTGGTATTTCAAATAACGTAACAAATAACGAATTCAACAAACAAAACGAAACCTTTATTCAATTTATCAAACCAATCTAATTTTCTTATACAAAAATATTTTAATGACGCGCAGTATATACCTTTAAACTGTAATCGTAGATGTAACCTTGTTCATGCGACACAAAAAAATACGACCTTATTTGGGTGTGTCGTATGTGGTCTAACCACTATTTTCATGACTATTGTTAAACTTTTCTATGGTCACTTGAAAGTGTATAGTCAACGACATTTGAATGTGCTCTAATATCATGTTAGATGATAAAACCCCATACGAATAAATGTCTGATACATCTGCTATATATAGATTATAAATGTAAACCTTAGCAGACCTAAACCCTGAAGCAAGCTTGACTCAACTAACATACTATGCGTGGCCGTTATCAAATTGATTTTGGTGATCTAAAATAGGTTATATTGTGTGAAAATAAAAAAACGAGATGCTACGTGTAACATGGGTAACCTTGTACAATATGTACTCTTATACACTTTCGGGCATAATATATCGTGCGTAGTCACTACTACATAAAAGAGGCATTTGATACGGGTTTTAAGGTCTTTTGGTATGGTTTCGAACTTTACTAGATAATAGCGTCTCAAAAATGATACTTTTTTTGACATGGTTCTAAACCGTACTAAAAGACCTTAAAAATCTATCAAATGCCTCTCTTACGAACCATAGTAGAAGATTTTAGAGATACTTTTCAAATGGTTACTTACGAAACCGTGTTAGAAAACATTATCTGGTACGGTTTGTAAATAAACCATACCAAATTACTTTTATTTGGTACGGTTTTGTAAACAAACTGTACCATGAACCAAAACCCATAGCCCAACCGTACCAAATAAAGTTTTTTTGAAATGGTTTTTTAAGGTATCAAATAACATTTTTTATTTTCAACGTTTGGTACGGTTTCTCCCCTAACTTTACCAAAACCCATATCATGTAGTAGAAAGTGTTGGTAAACAAGATCACGTAGTCACTTTAGATACTGCATCTCAAAAAATGTTTTATGATCACGTAGTCACTCTAGATACTGCACTAAATATCCCCACTTTTATAGCATTGGAAATTTGTCGAATTAAACTCTAGTCAATGAGCTTATCCTAATTGTACAGTTGAATAAATCAAGTTCCTCCTACAATTCTATGTGACAACTCTTTTTATAATTCAATCAGGATTACTTTTAGAGAAACATGAGGGTGACAAAAACATGCTTAATTTTATGACTATTTTCTCAAGGCATTAAAACATACACATATAAAGGTATGCTCTTCGTATGTAGCGTTTCTATAAGTTAACTGTGGAATCGTAAAGGGAGGGTGAATACATTTCCATTAACAACTTAAAAATTTTGTATCAAACAACCAATTAAGTTTAATGTAATATGAAAGTTATCCATAATAGTTCTACTTTAATAACTATTCTAAAGAACATCAAACAAAGCATATCATCACAACACAATATACAACACAAACATAGAATGCAAACATAAATATAAAGCGATAAAGTCAAATATAAATGTAAAGTGATAAGTAAAAGAAAGCGCAAACCGGACACGATGATTTATAGTGGTTCGGCTACGAAGCTACTCTTCGCCCTACTCCACTCCTCGGGTACCCAACTCGAGAGTTACTTCACTAAATCAACAAGCTCCTTTTATACGGATAAAACCATACAACGTCTCTTACACTTTATCCGGTACTAAGCTAAATACCGAGTCCTGCTTCGAGGTAGAACCAACCTAACGTCGCTTACACTTTATCCGGTACTAAGCTAAATATCGAGTCCTACTTCGAGGTAGAACCAACCTAACGTCGCTTACACTTTATCCGGTACTAAGCTAAATACCGAGTCCTTCTTCGGGTACCATCAAACCCGTTATGTTTTATGGCCCAACATAACAAACCTTATGTTTTATGGCCTAAACACATAAACCACCTAACATCTAGTTTGTTGTATAATAAGTGATACACAAATGTGTGTAATGATGATCCAAGACATAATTGTCAATTGGATGTAAAAGCCTAATCTAAAATATCAAAATCACTAAGCATGATGTTGTTGATGAAGATCACAAGTCTCTAGGCTTGTTGTGATGGATCTTCATGTATGTAGGTATGTGGTTGATGATGAAGGCAAGATCTCTAAGCTTGCTCAAATGGATGATCATGTAGAATCATGCTTACAACAAATGAAAGTTAGAAGCATTATGATCAAAGGGTTATTGGGGTTTTGATGATATGATTAATTGTGTTTTTACATTATGAAAATTTGATTCTAATGATCCCTAAATGTGTGTAATAATGTGGGAGAAAGGTTGTGAAAAGAGTTGGTCAAAAGATAAGCAAATGGGTGCTATTTATAGAAAATCCAAATCTTGGCCATCATGGATCCACGAATCCAGTTATGGTGGATCCGTGTGTTATGGTAGATTCGTGTGTGTGCAGATTCAAAAAACTAGTTGTTATTTTGTTTTTTGTAGTTATCCACAAATCTTAACAAAATCTTCTTAATTGTACTTAAATGATATTTAAGTGCAAGCTTTTAGAAGCAAAATATTTATTAACTTAATATGGAAATATTTAGTAGATTTTGTTAGATTATGAAAAATTTATTTCTATAAGCTAGACAAGAATTAATTAGTTTTGTCCTTATTCACTAATTAATTTTTCCTATTATCTAAAGTGGAAAGATGTGTTTTGATCTTCTAAGATTTATTCTTAAAATGGAAGATCTTGTTTAGTTAAGCTAGTAATTAATTTTGTCCTATTCTCTAATGTGATTAATTACTTGTTAATCATTTTTAATGGTTTGTTAAATGGGTTGATCATAATGCAACTTAACAAACATATTCATACATTTTGTTGAATCATGAGTAGACTCGAGACGTCGAGAGGTGTTGATGAATGTATGCGTTGATGAGTTATGATCAAGCGTAACTTGCACATTTTACGTTATATATTACAAGTTACTTATTTGTCATTATTAAAATCAAAGGACTTGTTTAGTTTAAATATCGTAATATTTGCACTAACAATCTCCCCCTTTTTGATGACGACAAATATATAAACTTGTAACATAGTAAAATTTGAAAGTTACTCGTTTACACTTTGTTTCCCCCCCTTTTGTCGAAACAAAAAGGTGTATGCTCCAATCCGTTGATCCTTATCCGTTAACACTCTTCCATCCCTATAAGGGCATGTTCTTTGAGTTAAACTTTGTTTCTCCCCAGAAAGACGAGCTTGCATCATCCCTAATGAAGTTATACTTCAAACTACATCTTCTAAGCAACTTTGAACTGTCTACATTGATGCCCTCGAGCTCCCCTAGCTCCTTGCACTTCCTATGATTATTGACCATGGTTGCTAACGAATCCATGGATCAAATTTCTTACAAAGACTTAACCTACATCAAGGACTAGTTTTGTGCAACATAATATATATATCATGAAGCAATAGGAGAAATATATTATAAATGCATGTATGCTTCTTCTTGACGAGTGCTCCCCCTTATTCGAGGCGTCAAGGTATTATTAAAAACCTACAAAAAAATGTTAGTGCGAAACTAGATACTCCATTGGACGAGTATGTGCAACTAAATGTATACAAGATGCACTCTCTAAGTGCTTGCCGGAAGCTCCCCCTTGTTTGGTACACCAATGAATTGAGTTAGGGAAGTGTACTACAAAACAAAGTTAGTAGACAAGGGCACATATACATAATAACGATGATAGTTATGTATGTAACAAAGAAAAATAGATATATGAGTATAGTATTTTGATCCTAAGGTTTAAGATAATGTTTAGGAGCAAGTAGCATAACTAATAGATAAAGTACTAAAAGTTAAAAAATAAGAAATTCCTAATTTTGGCTTCTGCTAGGGATGGATCTACCAAAAGCACTGACGGATCCACCATTCTTGGATCCGTTGGTCGCAAAGACCCTCAAAAATAGGCAGAACCCAGTTTTGTAGCCATAATCCAAAGCACTTAGCATATAAACACTTAAATCATGAACAACAGCAAGTAAGGGTCCAAAAAGGATAACATACCAAGTTATAAAGATGTTAAACATCATGATAGCAACTGTCAAAAATAATAATCTCACATAGTAATAATACATATAGTAACAAAAATCATAAGAGAGATCATGATAGCAAAAATACATATAGTAATATACTATCGGGGAACATAATATGCATGTCTTAGGTATAAGTACTCTAAATTATGACACTTTCAAGAAATGTTAGATACTAGACACATGCAGTTCTATTAAAAAAACGTAGATAAAAAGAACCAAGACACATGATCGATGACTAAGACTCAATTGACACCAAATTTATCCAACAAATCACACCACTTTAATAAACAAGAACGTAATTCATTTATAGTTTAACACGTCGTTGTTATAAGAACGACTTCATCTAAGATGTCATTCTGATAAGGAGTACTATCGTTTTTAGAACGACATGTTCCTTAAGAAATCATTATATACCAAAGATGATGATTTGAGTTCGGATAGACTTTCGTCAAGGGTTGTAATGAGAGATTCCTAAATCCTCAAGGTTTGTTTGTTAAGCACTATGTGTGCTTTTCATGTGTAGGGTGTTCTAGGAAAAACCACCCATAATTGTAAGACTTTGTGGTCAACAAATGTTAGATGATAAATGGTGATGTGGAAAAACATGATTTGAATACGTAGTGTGCTTGATTTGTTGAGAAGACATATTTTAAGTATGTTCTTAGAAGAGTAATAATAATAATAGTAAAATAAAAATTATGACATGTAAAAGTAAATTGATGTCAATGATATTTTAATACGCATGTCAACATATATACTTGAAAGTAGTTATATTATGACAAGAATAAATTGTTAAGCACTATGTGTGCTTTTCATGTGTAGGGTGTTCTAGGAAAAATATTTTTGTAAGACTTTGAGTCGAACTAAATGTTGACGATAAGGATGATTTGTTAAGAAGGCATACTCCAAGTATGTTCTTAGAAGAAAGAAAAATAATAATTATTATGACATATAAAACTAAAATGATGTCAATAATATTTTAATACGTCATGTCAAAAATATATACTCGAAAGTAGTTATATTACGACAAGAATAAATAGTGAAAAAATGATATGCACCTAGAAGTAAATAACAACAATTCCATATAATGGAAAGTGGTAAAGGATGAGCGAGAACAAAGAGGGAAGGTGTTGATATAAGGTTGATAAGGACGATTTAGAATAATATATTGTTTGCACTAATGATGACACAAGTGATTGGGTTGCATGTGTTTGGTTGTCAATATTGACAAACAAAGGTGGATATGTGAGACGAGGTGGTAGTTCTTTCATAGTGAAAGAAAAATGAAAGACATAACAATGTGGTGACTCAATAACACTTGAAGATTGAATATCTTCTTTATGTTCTTCACTCACTAGTAAGTGGAAACAAACTAAAAGACTCAATTGTGAAAAAAAATGAAAGGATCACTTATAATGGTTATTGGATAAGTGTGGAGTGTTCTTGAGGAGATAATTTCTTTGGTATGGGAGTTTGAAAGTGAGGACCAATATTTGGTGGTGAAGGTGATCAAGTTGGTGAAATGTTCTTGATGTCAAGATTGTGTAGGGATACATTTTGAGTATGATGTTTGTGAGGATTAAAGGTTGTTGAACTAACTATTACCATCAAGAGTAGATTGTAGTTGTAAGGTTTGAGTGTGTGGTAGACGACGTTCTTGGAAGGTTGACTTAAGGGTTGAAGGTTGTAGTAATGAGGATATTCAAACGAGTGAAGTGCTCTTGTCTTGAGGAGGTATTGATCCTAATAGTAAGTTTAGGGTAAGTGATTAGAACCAATTGTGATTTATGTGTACGTTGTGTACTTATGTGTTATAATAAAAGTTTAGTATTCTTGTGAGTTGGTTTCTAGTGGATAAGAATCACATTTGTGAATTCTTGAGAATATGTGAACGTGGTGTACTAGTGTGTTAGGGTAGGAGAAAAGAACCAAATCGGTTTGTGTGAATGGGATGTACTTGTGTTGTGAACAAAGAAATAAGTGTTCTTATGGAAAAAAATGAGTGTTCTTGTTTGAGGAGGTATTAGTCCTAATATTGAAGTTAGGAAGAGAGCCGGGTTACGATCTTGGTCACCAATTTGGTTTGTGTGAACGAGGTGTACATGTGTGAAGGAACAAGAAATGAGTCTGTAGGGTAAAGGATCGCTTGAATCAGTTTCTAAGGAATAAGAATCACATTTGTGAGTTCGTAAGAATATTTGGTGAAAGACTATATTTGAACAAGTATGTTTTCCCTCCTACTTAATTCGTGCTCATCCGAACATAACGTGTCGAATAATAAAAATAAATAAAGAAGAAAATAAACGATGATGAAAGCGATGAGCTTGAGAATGTCAAGAAGGATGATGGTTAGCATACGACGATCTTCAACCGTAAAGTTACGTAGCTCTTCTCAAGCATTGTTAATGTCAATAGAACAATCACACGATGAGGTATGAGGTTATCTTAAAGGTGGTAGCAAAAATGGTGGAGAGAATATATTAGCCATCTATATAGTGGTAGAGGTGTGATTGAGGTTTTCGTGTAATGAGTTAGGTATGAAAAATGAGTGATATAGTTGTTTATAGTTAAGGAGCGGATCTCTAAAGATATGAGACGGCTGATACAGTAACAAACGAGTGGGAACGAGTTACTATAGGGAGTTTTGAGTAATTGACCGTTGACGATGAGGGACAGAAAACATACTTCGTAAAGAAAGGAATGAAGTAAATAATTAATATAATGATCAAAGTGATCTAAACTAAAATCCTTAGGGATTAAGACGATTGTGCATGTCTACTCGATAAATTTTAGTGACACGAGACAATACCCTAAACTCAAAAGACACTAAGTCACTTAAGTGTATTAATCATAACAATCAAATATATTGATGTACAAGACTATATGACGTGTATATGTTTATCTTGATAGACGGACCTAATGATATAGTGTGGGTGCACAAGAAAGACACGTAAAAAGTCTCATAACACTATAATTATGTCACACGCATATATCATCCAAAACATGTTATCATTTAGCATTTAATAACATATATCATAAAGATAAACTTAGAGATATTAAATTGTGACTGCTAACCAAAAGCAAATTCGTCCAAATAATTATGCATTCAACAATTAAGCAAGTAATCATTGAGTATCAAAATAGCATAAGGAAAATATAATCATATCTCATGAGAACAAGTTAACATTTTGAATTTACAAAAATACGTATGCGAGGTGCAATTAGTCAAGATCGACTAAAGACAATCCTAATTACTACTTGACTAATAGGCAATCCTAATGGAATACAAAATTTATCAATGTAAACTAACATTAGGCATATTTAGAAAGAGCCATTTATCAAGTTAGAGAATGAATATGAGACTATCACTAGTGGTGCTCAATTGAGGCTAAACATGACCATTTTTATAGGTTATACCACGAACCCAACTTCCTTCCCGGAAGCAATTCAATCGTTAGGTTAAATTGAATTTCTAGTGCAATAGATTCTCCAGTAGTCATTCTCATTTCAGAATAAAATAGAATTTCCGCATTTTCCTAATGAAGTGTAGTAAAGATAAAATTTTCATTGACCACTAATACTTGCCCTAATATGACTCAACTAATATGTTTCAATTCCGATTCTCAAAATCCTAATAAATGTGTTTATAATTCTAGGGTTTAATGAGAAAGTAAGCAAGATTTTGTGGGTTAAAACATGATTGAGTCTTCTAGATCTTAGGAGTATACTTAAGTGTGACAATGTAGAGTATGCTACATTAAAGCGTTCTAAGAATGCACCTTTGCATGCCCTTTTTGAAAATAATATAATTAAGGTTATTTACCTCGATAGATATTGTAAATATTCCATTGTAGATACTATGATGTTCTATAGGTAGTTACATGTTTGTTAGACATTAGACAAGTGCAAAATGACAAAAGGAATATTTTTAAATTTGATGACCACGGATGGATCTACCTAAATCAAAGACGGATCTCCCTTATGGAGGGTTCGTAGGTCGCACTGTTGTCTGAAAACAGACATAACATGATTTCTCATTATTTGGGCGATGGTGTTAACTTTTTAGTAATGGGAGAAGATTATATATGTTATAAGGGTTCTTGGTTTGAACTTTCAGATTCGACCTCTAAGTTTTGAGCGTAACGTGGAAGCTATCGTGAATTTCTCGATGGAATTTCAACGATGTCAATCCTACTAGGAGTGTGTTAGCTTTTAGCATATTTTCGACCATTGTTAATAACACAAGCATTATGAACATTTAGACGTAACAAAGCATCATCAATACAAGTGTGAATTGCACTTCGATGATTATTCTTTTCGTCTTATGATTGATTTCGTAATTTCATGTAATAACTAAAAATAGTTAAACATGTTGGTGTTATAATAATCCTTCACAACTAATAAGCAAACCCAAATAAGCTCTAAAGTGACCCAGTTATAAGAAAGATAAAGAGAGAGAGGAAAAGAACTTGAATATTAGATTAGAGAGAGAAATGGTGAGTTACACACACATACAAAAGTGAGAAATGTGTAACCAACACCCTCTCCATGTGTGGAGAGGGTTTCTTTTATACCCTTGAGCCATAAGTGGCATGTGGGCTTTTCTACTTGGGCCGAGCTTGGCTAAACTTAGGCTTTGAGCCTGAAACACGGACAATATTAGATTACAATACAAGCCCGTTGAACCCGACTAGCCTATTACAATACAAGACCTAGTTTGACTTCCGGTTGCGAAAACATTCCGAAGTACATATGACTCCATCAAATGCATTATAGCACTAATACACATAACCACATAATCACATATTCGTCACTTTATAGCGACTTCGCATTTCGGCCTAGCTTTACTTAGGCACTTTTATCACGCTTGCTTAAGATTAAGCCTTAGCAAATAAACCATGCTAGCTTACCATGAAGCCTTCGCAAATAAACCATGCTAGCTTACTATGAAGCCTTCGCAAATAAACCATGGGTAAGCGTACCCAGCCGCTCCATACCATGTCATATATCAGACCATAACATTTAGACAATTTACTTTACATACTTTTTCACATAATCAGGCAGGGAAGATTCTGACGATCCCGTTTCTCAAAACCACGCTGCAAAATAGGTTAAGCCGTTTTTGACAATGATCCCTCAGTAAACACACCCTCTCCGTAACAACTATTACTCCTAGACATACCCATCAATCAAAACTTATGCCATATTTTATGGCAACACATAAACGGTCTAGAGCGCTAGCCATTAATCAAAGTACATAACACATAGAACACATTTTGCGCAAAATTTGGCGGCAATAGCTCTGCAAGAAAACATAAAAGGTCAATAGAGTTTATTCGGGCCTCAAGGATCCAATACCCGTGTTCTTCAAAGACGGCGATTTTAATTGTCCCTCACTGAACGATTATCACGATCAATTCAATCCCAATACATCGTATCGGTCAACGGAGTATAAACTGATCACATCTAGACCCACAACGCACATCGATAAGACAATATTTCTAAGTCCCAACTTCAATTCCCTAGACTCGAGCGTAAGCTATTCTTATTGATCACCCTCAGGAAATGGTGACGGATAGCCTCCATAGGGTTCTATAAGGGTTCTCTATCTTCTACTCGGCTATGCGCAATAGAGTCGTTCCGTCAGGATAAGTAGCCACTACACCTTGTTAGGAACACGAAAGTGACAGTCCGCATATCAATGCTACACATTCGTTAGCTCGTTAAGTAATTTTTGAAAACTTACATATTAGTTACAAAGGCCATGGATAACCCATGTAAGGCCCAAGCCCACATTCATGTAAGAATAAAACCACCTCTCCTTGCCTAGGAGAGGTGGTTGATGATTGCATCCTTATACACACATTGAATATATTTTACTTCTCTCTATAAGTAGTACAACCAACCTTCTCTTACTAAAACAACACTTTTCCTTGTTACCAAAAAGTTAAATAGATAAGACCTTCAATTGGTATCAAGAGCCATGGAGTGGTGTCATTAGATTTTGTGTTTACTTATTTGGTTCATGAGTTTTTCTTCAAAAAAAACGCATCATTTTTTTTGAATTTTTCTTGTTTTCTAAGAATTAAATTACACACTAAAAGAAAATCTACATAGGTAGCTTGATCTAGTAACTTTGATATAGGTGGTGTGAGCTAGATTCATAGAAACATCTCTTAGTTTTGTGTCTTTTGTGTTTCATTAGCATATAAAGGTCAAAATCTTGATTTATAATTTTTTAGCTTAAAACAAAAACCTTAAATTGTCAATATCTTGTCCCTATCGGGTTAGTAACACATTTTGTACAAATTTTTTCGGAACAACAATCGTCAAAAACGTGTCTTTTTAGTTTTGAAAAAGTGGGTTTTCGTGCAAATCGATCTAGTCATTTCAGTTGAAACCGATCTAGTCATCTCAGTTGGAACCGATCTAGTCATTTCAGTTGAAACCGATCTAGTCATCTCAGTTGAAACCGATCTAGTCATCTCAGTTGAAACCGTATCTAGTCATCTTAGTGGAAACCGATATAGTCATCTCTAGTGCAAACCGATCTAGTCATCCCAGTGGAAACCGAACTAGTCATCTCCTATGCAAACCGATCTAGTCATCCCAGTGAAACCAACTAGTCGAGAAATGTTCCTTTGAGATAACCGAATCTAGTCAATTTTCCTTTGAGAACCACAACACTAGTCACGTTTGTATGGAGAACCGAACTATCACTTGTTTGAGAACGGACTAGTCACTTTGTTTGAGAACCAAATAGTAAAATAATGAACTAGTCACTTTGTTTGAGAACCGAACTAGTCACTTTGTTTAAGAATCGAACTAGTCACTTTGTTTGAGAACCGAACTAGTCACTTTGTTTGAAAACCGAACTAGTCATTTTGTTTGAGGACCGAACTAGTCACTTTCTTTGAGAACCGAACTAGTCATTTTTCTTTGAGAACCGAACTAGTAATTTTCCAGTGTAAACCGAACTAGTCAAGTTTAATTAAAACCGAACAACTCAAATTTCAAAATTATACGATTTACTTATTTGACTTGTAAAATCCCGTGAAACATTAAATTGTTTTCCCGGTTTTTTGTCAAGAATTATAAATCCCATGTAGTTTCAAGAATCTCAAACACTTATAAGACACCATAATCAAACAAATTTCTTCCACCACCGTTCGAGTCCACAATAATCTTTTAACATACAAATTTCTCAATGACGACTCTTGCTGACAAAGCAATTCTGTCGGGTGCTGACAATCGTCCACCCATGTTGGAAAAAGATATGTATGATTCTTGGAAAAGCAGAATGGAGCTATACATGTTGAATAGACAACATGGTTCGAATGATCCCTTAGAATCCGTGAAAATGGTCCACTCATTTGGCCTTCAATTGAAGAAAATGGAGTGACAAGACCAAAGAAATATTCTGAGTTATCTGCTACGGAAGCAGTTCAAGCTGATTGTGATATCAAAGCAACAAATATCATTCTCCAAGGACTACCACCTGAGGTCTTATCGCATTGGGTACAATCATAAAGTCCGCCAGGAAACTTTGGGAATATCATTTAACTTCTCATGCAAGAAACTTTATTGTGAAACCGGAAGAGAGAGAGTAAGCTTTATGATGAATTCGATAAGTTTGTTTATAAGAAGGGGGAAACACTACGTGAATTCTACTTGAGATTTTCACTGCAACACAATGACATGAACATCTACAACATAAAACTGGAACAATTTTAAGTGAACACAAAGTCTTTGAATACCTTCTCCCTAGTGGGAGCAAATTTGTGCATATGTCAAACTGGATCGGATTTGCACACCCTAACATTGACCAGCTTCATTCTTAACTTTGGAACAACATGAATTATAAATAAGCAAATGAAGGGTTTCATCTTAATGCATGAACAAAACTCAGAACCGCTGCAATGGTTGCAACCCATCAGAATGACTCATCTCCTATCAAATCATCAAAACTCACACCAAGAACCTCAATTTCACAACAAGTTTCACCCATATCAGTCTCCATAGTATGGATCACCTTATCAGTCTCAACAATACTCAACTCATCAATCATCAACACCTCTTTCAATCACTTATCCGTCCAATGATTATCAATCATCCATTCACCATAACGTTTATTCTCCATCATCATCCATCCTTCAATTGGAATAAGCCCCTCAGTTAAACCGCCCAACACTGAACACCCCTAAATTGGGTCGCAGCGGAAAAAGGTCCGGCTGAATACTTCATGAATCAACAACACAAGATATATAAAGACGACAAAAAAGTCGTTTGAAACGATACATTGGATTATCACAATATATGTTACAAAAACCCGAAGCTTAACTTTGTTCACTGTTCAAAGTACAAAGATTTCTAGCCATAGTTATACAAAAGTATAGCTCACAAAAATCTTTATTGCATGATAACCCAATCAAAACCCCAATGTATCTCTTGTCCCTCTTGCTTATTGAACCGCCTGAAAAACATTTGCTTTAAAACGTCAACAAAAATGTTTGTGAATTCCATAGGTTTGATAAATCATAATAGTAGGACACAAGATTTCCCAATTAGATAATGCAACAAATGCAAGACATCATAAAAATGAACATAACGTTTGCTCAAAGCTCATGACACTGGAAGCTCGGACGTGAAAGAATACCAAATTACTGGCCTACATTACCCGTGGTGATGTTCTAACCCGCAACAACCTATATTCGAACATGTGTATACTTTCGTTTAGTCCAGTGATAGTAAGTCACCCGAACGGGTTGTCAACCAATTAGATCTATTATAACATATCGGTGCGCGAAATTAACAGTTTTCATGATAATGGGCTCATATGGGTTATCGCTACTTACAACACTAATCATAACAATGAAACTTAACCACTTGTGTCCAAATTGTAAAGCATTAGCATTTTTTCACCCCAAAAACTTTGTAAAAACAAAAGCATGTAGAAACGTGGGGCTATGAACTCACCTTGAGTGAGTAATGCCAAGTGTATCACAAATAACGCGCCACGCGAATTGATCAAATGCAACCTAATTAAGTTAAGGTCGTATAAGTACTGAGTACTTAAATCAATAACATTGAATACAATCCTATAGTTGTTACATCGTACTATCGTTCGGGCTATCATAATTAAAGAGGTCATGACATGACGTTCGAGGCTTAGACACTTTAATCGAAATCACAACTCGTCGAAACGCCATTCCGGAGAGGGCCTCATAATGAAAACTCCTATAAATATAGTACTTGATAACCACATAACATTCCTATATAGCTCAAACACAACTAATGGTTTTTGGAAAAATTGTGTTTAATAAGTTAAAACGTTAAATTAACCGTTTAGTAAAACAGGCGTAACTTACGCGTTATTGAATGGCCCAATCCTCGCGTTTCTTAAGTCGCATCTTTTCGTATAGAGACGGGTATATCGATATTTTGACATTTCTAAAAAATTTTACCCCTTAAGAACAGTTACTTTAACTGTTCATGACAGGCATGAAGTTTTCGTATACTTCTTACAATGTCGTCGCAAAACCCGTAAATGTCCTTATTTTAATTCGTATAAAGCTCCGTTTTAAGAATTCTTTCGAGGAAGTTCTCTTATTTGAAATTCTATAATATTTATGAGGTTTAAAAAAAATATATAACTTTCTGTCGTGAAATAGTAACTAAAAAAATAGTTTAAAAAGTATAATTGTCGTAACCGCGAATATCATACTCTTCGTTATTAATTAGAAAAATTACGATTCTTACATTTTGGAAATCTTAAAATATGTAATTATTTGGTTAAAAATATTAACCCATGCTTGTTTATTAATCTTTTATAAAAAGTTTTTATAAAAATTTTACTTACGACTTTTGTTTATTAACGTATACCTCGTATATTAACGTAACTTTTTTCGTTATTTTAATCCCTTTTAACAAGTTTCTTACCATTTCGGAATCGTCGTGAAATGTAATTATCTTATAAAAAAAGTAAAATGGATATGTGTTTATCCACGAATATGGAACAGAATGATAGAACATCTTTCACAAGTCCAAAATCCAAATCTTGTTTCCTTATTTGCACTTAATATCTTTTACCATTAGTAAATATTTCATATATGTCATATAATAAAACATAAAATATTGTCATATGTCCATCCAAGTTCTCATGTGTCCAACTTTTATAAAGTCCATCTATATACTTATAAACCACAACTTTAATATTTACCATTATTTACTAGTTTTACATATGGCTACTTTTATATAATAACCATTAACATACAAGCCTTCCCATCTTGTATTACTTATATTAAACAACCATGACAACATAAACATAAGTCCATAATTAGTTCTTAACATATCAACTATATTTCTTTAACTTAAACATATTATGTTAAACCCAATAAAAACCCAAATTAACCCATAATCATTTTTACACCAAAATAACTTAATGGCAATCTTTTTAGCCACACTTTTTAACATTATATATGTACTATCACCACCATATATAAAAGTCACCATTAGATCATTTCAAGTGCAACCTCAATCTTGATAAAAAATCCAAAATGGTGATTTAAGCTAAAATAGAAATAACATAGTGGGCCATGAAAACTTAAAAATAAAGCATAAGGTTTTAAAGTGGACCTTATGATGATGATAGTGTGAAAATAAGTGATAAACCCTTGTTTAGTCACAAAACCAAAGCTTGCACAAAGAAAACCTAGCTTTCCTTAATAAAAACCCTAGCTTTCTTTCTCTTGATAATGACTATTGAAAAATGGTAACCAATGCCATGAAAAATGCTTTAGTATATCTTAGAAATATGTGTAAATATAAGGGTATGGGATGTAGAAAAAATAGAATATGGGTTTGGTGGGAGTGGTGTATGAGGACCGTGAGCTCTAAAAGCATAAAGAGAGGTTTTGTGAATTTTTCTCTAAGTGTAAAGTGTGTATGATTTACTTGCTAGTTGCTTGCATGTTATATAAGAAGTCTTTGTTCAATTTCCTTACTAGTTGGTCAAGGAAACATGAGGAGGGTTTCAAGGGAAGTTGTCTTAGTGTTTTGAGTCAAAGTAACAAAGCATGGCTAAGAATTAAATGCAAGGATGTACATTGACCAAGTTGTTAGTAAAAAGACTTATTTCTCATCTCTTTGGTGTTGTGTGCCGTGGGTTTGAGGGGGGGGGGAGGGTTTCTAGAAGCCTTTTGCTAGTAAACAATATATCTTGTATCATTTACTTAAAGTTACAACATGTAACTTTTATTTAAAAGTTACCAACTTGCATGCATTTGTGTATAAGATATATCTAGTGTGGCAAAGTGCAAGTAGCATGTACTATATGTAAAGTTTAATAAAACTTTAGGTAATGGGTATAAATTGAGGGTATTTGTAGAAGCCGTAATAAATTAACGTGCTACCGTTATATTTTACAGTACATTTATCGCGAAACGCATTAACTTACAAAACCAATAAAAAAATGAACAACGACCATAAATATTAATAACAATAATTATATAACCCATGATGATGCAAACGTTTATGGTTTGATGCCGTTCACATTCACGATAATATTTGCTACGCATTTAACCTAACGTTTACATACTTCAAGCAAACAAGTACAATACAAAAGGACTAGCGGATTTGTTTTACGTCGTCAATGACTTAAAAACACAGGTGTTATAAACTTCCCCCTAAAAACGAGCCATGTCCCCAAGCTCACGAATGCAGCACTTGACGACGGTGTGGTATTTGGTGAAGAGTGTGGATATTTCCTTCTAGAATTGGTCTTCACTTCCCATGTGAACTCAGGACCTACTCTTGGAGTTCCATCGAACTTAGACCAATGTAATCCCGACTTCCTCTTTAACGGTTTAACATCTCGGCCCACAAATTACCTACCTGTTCCTCAACAAAATGAGTTTGGCTCCAAAGTAAGGTCCATCCCAACGTAACGCTAAAGTTCGTCGGCATGACACTTCTTTAGGATAGATACATGAAAACGAAATTATGAACTCTGCACACTCTCGGAATTCAAGCTTGTAAGCCACTTTCTAACTCTTTCAATCAACCTTAAAAGGTCCACATACCTAGGGTTCAACTATTCCCCCGATTGCCAAAACGACGACCCCTTTCCAAGCGAGACCTTAAGCCATGACTTTGTCCCCGACCTTGGAATTCCATTGTTTACGCTTCAAATCACGTAACCTTTCTGTCGATCACGAGCTGGCTTGCATCGCTTTGCTTGATCCGAAGGATTAACTTCGGTGGTTTTTCTTGATTAATTCATGACCGATATCTGAGCATCTCCAACTTCATTCCAACAAACAGGTGATCGACACATTCGACCATAAGTGCTTCAAATTGTGGCGCCTTGATGCTAGCGTGATAGCTATTGTTATATGAAAACTCGACCGATGGCAAATGGTTAACCAACCCTTTCCAAAGTCGATCACACAAGCACGCAGCATATCCTCGAGAGTTTGAATAGTCCTCTCAACTTTGCCGTCTTGTTAGGGGATGGTACGCAGTACTCATACCAAGTTTGAACCCAAAGCGCTCGAAGTGACTCCCCTCCAAAAATGTAGATGCAATCTCGGGATCCACGATCAGCAACTAATGAGACGGGTATCCCATGCCTCGTGACCTTCCTTTAAGTACAATCTTGCAAGTTTAGTCATAAAGGAACTGGTCTCTCTTATAAGGTGTGAAGATACGCGCAGATTTAGTGAGTCGGTCAACTATCACCCAAATTGTGTCCATAGCCTGAGACGACTTAGGAAGCATAGTACAACAAAATCCACCTTGCGACGTCTTAGGAAGCTTAGTGACAAAATCCATAGTGATGTTGTCCCATTTCCATTCAGGTATCTTGGGCTGTACCAACAATCTTGATGGTTTTTGATGTTCGGCCTTGACCTTAGCACAGGTCAAACACTTGCTAACATAGGTGGCGATGTCTGCTTTCATATTGGGCCACCAATATAGCTTCTTCATATCTTGGTACATCTTGTCAAAACCCGGATGTATAGAGTATTTTGATTTGTGGGACTCGTGCATGATCACAGTCCGTAAATCACCATAACAGGGTAGCCAACTCCTGCCATTGAGGCATAGAGTTCCATCCGCACGAGGTTCTAACTTTTCCGTCTTGATCGCCTCTGGATTTTTAGCGTTTTCAACTAACATTCCTCCAACATCTTCATTCTTGATGTTCTCTGGTTTTCGTGCTTCAGTCTGAGCATTCAAGATTTGTTTGGGAAGATCCAAGCCAATAGTCATGACTAAGGCACAAACTCTTAATGGTTGATCTCTCTCCTTCCTGCTTAGAGCATCGGCAACAATGTTTGCCTTTCCCGGGTGATAATGAATCTCACAATCGTAATCATTGAGCAACTCCAACCAACGACGTTGCCTCATGTTCAACTCTTTCTGATTAAGAATGTGTTGTAGGCTCTTATGATCAGTAAACACCATGCACTTGGTTCCATACAGGTAGTGCCTCCAAATCTTGAAAGCAAGCACTACTGCTCCAAGTTCCAAATCATGAGTCGTATACTCATGAATCTTTAGTTGGCGTGATGTATAAGCAATCACCTTTTCTCTTTGCATTAACACAGCGCCCAAACCCTTCTTTGAAGCATCGCAGTATGCGATAAAATCTTTGCTTCCTTCAGGTAAGGCCAGGATTGGTGCACTACACAACTTCTGCTTCAATAATTGGAACGCTGCTTCTTGTTTGTCGCCCCACTCAAACTTGACCTTCTTTTGAGTAAGCTTGGTCATTGGTTTGGCGATCTTTGAAAACCCTTCAATAAATCTCCGGTAATACCCAGCAAGACCTAAAAATTGACGAATCTCCGTTGGCGACTTAGGAGATGCCCAATCTTTAATGGATTCGATCTTGGCGGGATCCACATGAATACCCTTACTATCAATCACGTGACCTAGGAACTGTACTTTAGGAATCCAAAATTCACATTTGGAAAACTTGGCATACAACTCCTCTTTCTTAAGCAATTCCAAGATTAGCTTAAGGTGCGCTTCGTGCTCTCGTTTGTTCTTTGAATATATTAAAATATCGTCAATAAAGACAATCACGAATTTATCCAGATATGGTTTGCACACCCTATTCATAAGGTCCATGAATACGGCAGGTGCGTTTGTCAAACCAAACGGCATAACTTGAAATTCATAATGGCCATAACGGGTCCTGAAAGCGGTTTTCGGAATGTCTTCTTCTCGAACCCTCAGTTGGTGATAACCTGACCTTAGGTCGATCTTCGAGTAGACACTCGACCCTTGGAGCTGATCAAATAAATCATCAATTCTTGGGAGCGGATAACGGTTCTTCACCGTTAGTTTATTCAATTCTCGGTAATCAATGCACATCCGGAATGATCCATCTTTCTTCTTGACAAACAAGACCGGAGCTCCCCAAGGTGAGGAACTAGGTCTTATAAAGCCTTTGTCTGATAGCTCTTTCAGTTGCTCAGATAACTCCTTCATTTCAGAAGGCGCCAATCGGTAAGGTGCCTGTGCTACCGATGTAGCACCAGGTACCAAATCAATTTGAAATTCCACTTGTCGAGTCGGAGGAAGACCCGGCAAGTCTTCAGGGAATACTTCAGGAAAGTCTTGAACGATGGGTACGTCCTCAAGTCGCTTCTTCTCCGACTTGTCTTCAGTCTCTTTTGTAGTGACATGTGCCAGAAAGATAGGAAACCCTTTCTCCATGTACTTCTGCGTTTTAGTGCAAGAAATGATGTTTAATTGTGTCACATTCCTTGGGTATTTTTCTCCAATCACCGTGTATGATTAAGGTTTTATTTTTCCAGGGTATGCGGACAATCTTCTCGGCACACACAATGACCGCTTGGTACTTCGCCAACCAATCCATACCGATTATAGCATTCATTCTACAGGCATTAAGTTTATGTTGAATTGGTGGTTTAGAAAGTTTAATGTGCAACCCTTAAGTATAGTGTTTAACCCAATTATCCTCCCGTCAGCTAGTTCGACATCATAATAATGATCTAGGGTAGATGGCGTGATGTCAATTTGGGAGCAAAATGCAGTAGACACAAAACTTCGATCGGCACCCGTATCAAACAAGATATAAGCATAGCGGTTGTTTAGAAGAAACGTACCCGCAACGACGTTGTCTGGATTTGCCCCCGCATTTCCAACCACATACACCTTCGCTGGAGCCCGGTCATTCCCAGCTTGATTACCACGGTTGCCTTTGTTGTTCTTCATTCTTGGACAATCCTTTCTGAAGTGTCCCTGAGCTCCACACTCAAAACAAGTAGGTTTTCTTACCCGATCCTGGTGCCCCATCTGGTTGTTACTTGTTGGCATTTTCCCGTACCCCTACAGTCACGAGGCGATGTGACCGTACTTTTGTTGCATTTATAAGCACTTTTTGGAGCACCCACGGACCCATCATGTGGTAATTGCATTTTTGGGCATAGTGGTCCTAGATCCCCCATATGGTTTTCTTATCTCTCCCGATCCAGCAGTGTATGCCCTGCCGGTGTTTTTGACTCTTTTTTTGTGTTGTTTTGTTGGTTCTGGTTATTTCTGAAGTGTTTTCTATACTTCCATTGTTTTTTCAGCTTGTCTTTCCGCAATTGTATTGACTCTCTTGTCCATCGTTCATGGCCTTTCAATATCACTTGCATGTCTTTGGTTTTGAAGCTACGATGTTTCCATGGATCATGTCGGGCAATCCACCGACATACCTTTCAATTTTGTCTGCCTCCTCAGGGAACATCCTAACACACAGTAGTGCTAGCTCTTGAAAACGTTGGTTGTACTTGACCACATCAGTACCTATTACTTTCAAGTTCCACAATTCCGCCTCAAGCTTCTTCATTTCGTTTCGTGGACAATACTTGTCAGTCATCCTCTTCTTCAGATCTACCCAAGTCATCGAGTATGCAACATCATGAGTAACAGTCATAACATGGGAATTCCACCATGTTAGAGCACCTGCTAAAAGGGTACAAGTAGCAAATTTGATCTGGCTTTCCACCGAGCAGTTGCTTATTCTGAAGACAGTCTCCATTCTTTCAAACCATTGGGTTAACTCAACCACTCCCTCAGTGCCCTTAAAATACAGAGGTTTGCACTTCATGAAATCCTGGTAAGTGCATTCTCTAGCAACGCGTTCAGATCCCCTGACACCCGTTCCCGAAGAATGGCTATCAGTGCCATTCCTGGTTGCGTCACGTCTGCAGAGGCGCACTGACTCCTTGCTTAAATCATAGCTTGGAGTTGGGCATTAGTGACCGTAGTGGTTGTGGTTGCTGTTGGGTCTGTTGTTGTTGTGACCGGCGTTGACCTTGTAGCTCGCTTTGGTGCCATTTTCTTTAATCACAAGAAAATACAATATCCGTTAGATTTCATAAAATCATAACCATGACATGACATATCCATGATAAATAAAGTGAAATCACATCACACAGTGAAATGTACAACTGAATTGTAATCAATAATGATATAACCAAATCGACATCATCCCACAAATTCGATTATAGACATGACATACATCACATTTCAACATAACTGGAAACAACATGATTTTGGTTCGAACCAAAATGATCATAATGTTTAGGTTACAAAGTAAGCATAATAACCTAAAGCCTTACTAGCCGGGATTAAACCCGTAATACTTAGTAGGCTATATACAAAACAACTAGCCATAACAAAGTCTAATCTAAGAACTGCTACCAGCCTCCTCTGGCAGCTCCGGCTGTGCAGGACCCCCAGCGGGTCCCTGCTGTCCCTGTAATGCAGTAACCTGCCCCTGTAATGTCATCACCTGTCCCTGTAAGGCTGTCACCTGCCCCTGCAGTGTGGTGACCAGTCCCTGAAGTGGAGTCATCTCTCTCTGTAGTGTCTGCATAACAGTCAAGGTCTGAATAATCTGCTGCTGTCGAGTACGATCAGCAGCTCTCAACTCTCTCATCTCCTCACGCCTCCTGCGGTCTGTCTCTAGCAAACGAAATCGCTCTCTGTCTCCTAAGTCCCCGCTGACTGTAGCTCTGTGATCTCTGACATCTGTGCATGAACTGTGGTGCGTAGGGAAATAACCTCTCCATGAGCAAGATCGCTCGCATCCATCGCTCGTCCCCAAGCCTCTCTAGACATCCCAGCCTCGGTCTCCATCAAAAGACGTGTATGTGCATGTCCACGTCTGTCTCTAAATAGCATATTGACCCGACCGGCCAATAACTGTCTCTGTCCCTGCTCGTCATCTAACCTCGTGTAGATCTCATCTGTATCTCGCCTAACCATAGACTCAAACTCTCTCATGTGTGCACCCAACTCTGTATCGGTACTAACTGGGGCTCCCTGTAAGGTCTCAACAATCTCATCCCATGAATCCGTGATCCCATAGCCAACATATCTCTCTGGGTCACGCCTAATCTCCCTGTCCATAGTGGCAACAAAACCATAATCTGCCCTAAGACCTCCAGCTGGTCTAGCAGCAGCAGCGGCGGAGCTCTCTCCTACCTCATACCTGGGACCCAGAGCGATACCTAACCCCATCCGAGGTGGTAGGTTAACCTCGGGTCTGTCCTCTCTCTGACGGTCAGAGGGTAGTAATAGTGGTGGGAATGAAGTAGGAGCTGATGTAGGCAAGGGTGGTGGTGCATCTGGTCTGGTGGGGGAGAGTATGAAGGGTGGTGGTGAATGGGAAGTAGCTGCAGCCTCAGCTCTCATCCGAATCGTGGCAGCTCGATAGCCCAATGAACGAATAGGGCTAGGAGGTGGTGCTGTCAATACAGGTGAGGGTGGTGATAGTGGGAAAGGAATCTGGGGTGGTGATGAAGACCATGGAGATAGTGGTGATGCTGGTGGGGAAGATATAGCAAGCAGTCTGGCAACCTCAGAATCAGACCATGCTGGTACAGGTAATGGCTCTGGAATAGTAATCCTGGCTGTCATACGATATGCGGGGTGAGGTGGTGGTGTGGCCGCGGACTCATCAGTCTCAAACGGCTCAGTCTCCTCTGCAGACGGGACAGTAGCTGGTAAGGCAACAACTACAGGGTAGGCAGGAGCTGAGTGCTCCTCCTCGTCAATCTCAACATCCATCTCGTCGTCCTCATCCTCCTCATCGGCATCGATGTCCATATCAACGTCCTCATCCTCCTCAATGTCCATCTCATCATCTCCGTCATCTCCTCCGTCAGCAGGGTAGTACTAGGATCCTCCTCCAAGGTCCCTCATCGCCATCCTCCCCTCCGGGTCTGCCTCAGATCATACTCCGGAACATAATTCAGGTGATAGTGCAATGGGTGAGGCATCCTCAGCATATGGCTGGTCCTCAGCAACGATCTCATCATCAATATGCTCTGCACCTGGAACATAATCTGGCGAAGGTGGTGCATGCTCTGGCTTCTCCGGGCCAGGCACATATTCTGGAGAGGGTGGTGCCTGAAGAGCGGCCTCCAAGTATGGTCCTCTGGCATGAAAGTAGCTCAAGTAACTCGTGATCATACGGCTCTATGGTGACCGATTCTGATAGAACCTCAAATGGCGGAAACTTCCCGTGTGTGTAATCCCTGATTTCATCGAATCGACATTACTGAATCTGAAAATTCAAAATAGCTTATATTAGTAACTTAATATAAAGACTCTTATAGAAATATACATTTATATATAACATGTAATATTCAAAAATGAATGCATCTAGTTTCAACCAACTAATGCAACAAGTAGTGTATGCCATGAATGTAATGCACATATGTATGTCCTTGTAATCCCAATGTTATAAAACAATTTGAAAACGTTTATAGTCCAGCGAAAAACATTTGACTGGAACCTATAACCTTGGCTCTTGATACCAATCTGTAACACCCCCAAATTGGGTCGCAGCGGAATATGGGTCCGGGGCGTGTTACTTCATATATCAATAACACAAGATGTATATAGAACGACCAAAAAGTCGTTTGAAAACGATACATTGGATTTAACAAAGTAATTGTTACATAAGCCCAAAGCTTAACTTGTTCACTTAATCAAAATACAAAGATTTTCAGCCCATAACAGATAACAAAATGAAATGCGACAAAATCTTTAATGCATGACATCCAAATCAAAACCACCAATGTATCCATCGCACTCGTTCTTAATGACCCCTGAAAAATCATTGCTTAAATGTCAACAATAATGTTTGGTGAATTCATAGGTTTGATAAATCATATATGTAGGACCACAAGAATCCCAAGTGTATGAAATGCAACACATGCATACTCATATAAATAGTAATTACGTTGCTCTAACTACATGACAACTGAAGCTTGACGCTATGGATACAAAATTAATGGCCTACTTTGCCCGTGGTGATGTTCTAACCCGCAACATCCTATATTCCGACATGGTATACGTTCGTTTCCCTAGTGATAGCTAATCACCCGAACGGTGGTTGTCAACCCAATAGTTCTATTATAACATTCGCGCTCGTAATTAACATTCAAAGATAATGGGCTCAGATTGGGTTATCGCTACTTAGGCAACATGTAATCATAATGTGAAACTTAACCACTTGTGTCCAGTTGTAAAACATTGCATGTTTTTCACCCCAAAAACTTTGTAAAACAAAAGCATGTAAAACGTGGGGCTATGAACTCACCTTGAGTTCTGATAATCCAAATATCGCAGATAATGCGTCACGTAAAAGATCGAATGCAACCTAAATTATCATAGGTCGTATAAGTACCAAGTACTTTAATTGATAACATTGAATGTAATCCTATAGTTGTTACATCGTACTATCGTTCGGGCTATCATAATTAAAGAGGTCATGACATGACGTACGAGGAGTTAGGACACTTTAAATCGTAAATCCAACAACTCGTCGATACGCCATCCGAAGAGGCCTCATTATGAAACTCCCTAGTAATATAGTACTTTGATAACCACATAATATTCTATATAGCTCAATCACCAACTAATGGTTTTGGTAAAATTGTGTTTCATAAATTAAAACGTTTATAATTATCGTTTTAGTAAAACTGGCGTAACTTTCGCGTTTTAAGCCCGATTCTCGCGTTTCTTATGCCCATCTTTTCGTATTAAGACGGGTTATCGATATTTGACATTTTCATAAATTTTCTCCCCTGATGAACAGTAACTTTTACTGTTCATAACAGACATGAGTTTTATAAAATTCGTATTTGTTGTCGTAAAGCCCGTAAACGTCGTATTTTATTCGTTATAGCTCCGTTTTTAACGATTCTTTCGAGGACGTTCTCGTATTTGAAAGTTCTATATTTTTAGGAGGTTTACAAAAATATAACTGATATGTGCTTAATTACACATATCTTTTACCTTTAAAAACGAGCTACAATAACCAAAAACGGACTCAAAATGCCAAATATATGCTTGTTTTGCTAATTATGTTGTGCAGGAACGGATATCTCACAAAAAGACGGAAAACCAATCAAAAAAGCGACAAAATAGGACACGGGATGGAAAAGTGTGTGGAGACGAAGCCAAATCAAAGTAAAGTCTACTCCGAGAAGAAAAAGCAAAGAAAAATATAACTTGAGGGGTCAAAAATGCCAAACCCCTAAGTTATATTATCATATAACCTCAGGGGCTGATTATGCCAATTGGGAAACTTCATTTATGAAAGAAAGAAAATGGGAAAAAGAGAATGCCAAGAGGAAAGATGTGGAGGGGCCTTTCTTGTACACAAACCAAACATTCCCTTAATCATCTTCAACCTCTCTCTGTTCAACAGCCAACTTTGATACCTTTTTCCTTTTTTCCCAACCCCCCCCCCTCCCCTTTTTTTCCCTGCCAATACCAAAACCAGCCAGCACCCGATTATACTTCTACCCTGCAACACTCCATCAACCACTTGACAAAACCCTCCCCCTCACTCCTCTATAACCCCACATTTCCAAGTTGGCAATCCTCACTCTCTCCAAGACCATTTCGATGGCTGAGATTGCTCAAAAGAAGCACAAAGAAGATGGATGGCTGGGATTAGCTTTTGGAAAGCTCTCACACAACTAGCACAGCCCAAAGACCAAGCTATGAAGACTTTTGGCTATAAATAGGACCAATGTAGCTCATTGTAGAGGATCTATCTTTCTTTTTTTTACATAACCTAGTTAATTTTTAGTTTTTAATTTAACTTAAGCTTATTTTCAGTCATTTACAGCTTTTGCTTTCAGCTTTGTAACATTTCCAAGTTTTAATGCAAATTTGAGTTTTTAAAGTCACTTTGTAATCCCAAGTGTTATGTTTCTGAATTGAGTTGTTTTATGTTCAAAAGCTCTCAATACAGCTTGTTTACAAACTGTTTTAACTAAGTGAACTTAAAAGGTTAAGTAGTTAAGAGAATATCACACCAATCACTCTCAAATATACCTCAGCTTATGTTATGGATGATAAGCCAGTTTTGGATGGGCTTATAGACTCTCACTAGCTTGTTTTATGCAAGCTAGAGCTTGTAGATTCATTGTTTGACCCTGTTTTGAGCAAGGGTGTAGTAAGTCTCTCTTTTTCTTGCTTTACTTATCTATTGCAGAACTGCTAGTTTATTTAATACAACTGTTGGTTTTAAGTTTATACTGCTAGACTAATTCATGCTTATTTAAGTGCTTATTATGGATTGAAAATTGCTTATAAGTGTTTTACTTTGTTATTTGATAATCTGTTTTTAATTAGTTTGAAATAAAAATGATTTTTGGAAAAGTTAAAGGCTGTTTTGAACAAGCAGTACTAACTCTAAGTTAGTACTGCTAGTTCATTTTTAGGACAGTACTAACTTCAAACGAGCAGTACTAACTCCAAGTTAGTACTGCTAGTTCATTTTCTAGGACACTTTAAATCGTAATCCAACAACTCGTCGATAACGCCATCAGAAGAGGCCTCATTATGGAAACTCCCTAGTTAATATAGTTACTTTGTAAAACATATTTATTCTATATAGCTCACTCACAAAACTAAATGGTTTTGGTAAATTGTGGTTTAATAAGTTAAAACGTTATATAATTACCGTTTAGTAAAACTGGCGTATCTTTCGCGTTATAAGCCCGTTTCTCGCGTTTGCTTATGTCCATCTTTTCGTTTAAGTCGGGTTATCATAAATTGACATTTTTGATTTCGGACCATACTGTGTGATCAGTTAACTTTTACTGTTCACATCAGACGTGAGCTTTATAAAAATCGTATTCGTCGTCGTAAAACCCGTAAATGCCGTATTTTATTCGTTATAGCTCCGTTTTTAATGATTCTTTCGAGGACGTTCTCGTATTTAAAAGTTCTATATTTTTATGAGGTTTACAAAAATATAACTTTCTGTCATGAATAGTAACTTTTATAAAAATAGTTTTATAGAGTGATTAATTGTCGTAAACTCGGCGAAAATTCATAAACTCGTTCTGTTATTAATTGAAAAATTACGATTTCTTCATCATTTCTCGGAATCTTAAAATATGTTATTATTTGTTTAAAAATATGAACCGTGCTGTTGTAATTTTTATAAAATGTTTTTATAAAAATTTACTTCGACTTAGTTTATTAACGTTTAAACTCTGGTTTTTTTGTAACATGACTTTTTCGTTTTTTTATCCGTTTGTCAGTTTCTTACCTTTTCGAATCGTCTTGAAATGTATTATCTTTATAAAATTTTATAAATGGGATATGATAAATGTCGATTTTTGGACAGAAGGTTTATGCTAGTTGTTAAGTCACATTTAATTTCTTGTTGTTCATGCTTTTCCTCACTTTTGTAACCCACATATTTCTTATATTCAATTTAGTATATATCATCTTATATTAGCAACCATTACAACATTAACATTAGGTCCTTATTTAACCTTTCCTTTATAAGTATTTCTTTAACTTAAAATATATTATGAAACCATAAAAACCCTAATTATCCCATAATCATTTTTACACCACAATAACTTGATGCAATATTTTACCATCACTTTTAAATAATATGTAATAAAACCACATATATAAAAGTAACCCATATGTTCATTTCAAGTGAAAACCTCATTTTCATGATAAAATCCTAAATGGTGATTTAAGCTAAATATAAATATCATATGCATAATAATGAAAGTTATAGCAACATAAAGAGTTTAAATGGACCTTAAGAAGAATGATGATGATGATGTACAAGTGCTAAACCCTTGTTTAGCCACAAAAACCAAACTTGCACTTTATAAACCCTTACTTTCCTTCACTAAACCCTAGCTTCCTTTTTCTTGATTATAACTTGGAAATGGATAACCAATACTTGCAAATGCCTTAGTACATCTTAGAATATGTGTATATAGAAGTGTATGGATTGTAGAAAAATTTATATGGGTTTGGTTGGGTCTTGTTTTTGAGCCGTAGCATATGGAGAGAAAAAGGGAGAATAATGCTTGTTTTTGGTTAAGTATTTTGTGCTATGAACTCCTTTCTTATAAAATGAATAAGTAGTAACATGTATAGTTAGTCAAGGAGACATATAGGAAGTCTTAGGAATGGCCAAGGTCTAAGTCATTGGTCAAAGCATGGTAGGGATGGGGTATGTCCTCAAATAGTTGAGAACATCCCATGAAAACATGGAAAAGTGTTCTCAACTTGCATCTTTTTGTTATTTTCTCTTTATGTCCGGTTTTTGATGTATATGGGTGATAATATTTACTAAATTTTGGGTATTGGGTATAAACGTGGGTATTTGTTGAAGCGTAGAAAAGTTTTCGTGGTTCCGGGAGCGCCTAAACGCAATTTATCGCGAAACGTATACACTTTACGTATCCGATAAAAATAAAATGAACAAAGTTGATAATTATCATTAAAATAATTACTATAACCTTTGCTTGATGTAACATTTAATTGTTTGATGCAGTTTACTTGAACGCTAAATTTTTTGCTACGCGGATTTAACTTAAGTTTACAATTTTAAGCAAACACGTACAATTATAAAATAAATAGCAATTTTATTGACGTACGCAACGACTTAAAACAACAGGGTGTTATAGACTTCCCGTTAAAACGAGCCTTGCCTCGAGCTCACATGCAACACTTGACACGGTTTTGTGGTCTTGTGAAGAGTTGTGGTATTTCTTATTTGAAGTGCGTCTTCACGCTCCCACGTATACTCAGGAACCTCTCTGGGAGTTCCATCTAACTTTTGACAATGGGATCCGACTTCTTTCAAACCGTTTAACTTCTCGCGCCACTTTTTCTACCGGTTCTCAACAATATGAAAGATTGTCGTCAAATTAAGTCCATCCAGGAAACGGTAAAGGTTCGTCGACATGACTACTTCTTCAGATTAGATACATGAACGTTATTATGAACTCTGCTCTATCTTCTTGGAAAGTTCAAGCTTGTAAGCACTTCTCCAACTCTTTCTATAACCTTAAAAAGGTCCAACATATTAGGGTTTAACTTCCCCGTTTGCCAAAAGTACGACACCTTCTTTTTTTAAAGGCGAGACCTTAAAGCATGACCTTGTCCCCGACTTGAATTCCATTGGTTTACGCTTTCAAGTCAGCGTAACTTTTCAGTCGGTCACGAGCGGCTTGCATCCTTTGCTTGATTGAATGATTTTTCTCAGTGGTCTCTGGTTAGATCTGGACCGAGTATTTTGAGCTTCTCCAATCAGTTCAACATTCAGGCTTTCTGTGAACGACACTTTCGACCATAAGTGCTTCAAATGGTTGCGGCCTTGATGCTATGAGTTGGATAGTATTGTTATTTGAGAACTCGGAAAATGGGCTAATGGTTAACCCAACCTTTCAAAGTCGATCGCACAGGCACGCGCATTCCTCATGAGTTGGAATGTGTCCTTCACTTTGCCCGTTGTTTGGGGATGGTTACGAGTTACTCATAACCAAGTTTTTTGTACCTAAAGCCTCTGAAGTGACCTCCAGAAATTGATGCGAATCTCGGGGTTCTTACGATAGCAAATGATTGAGGACGGGTATCCCCATGCCTCGTGACCACCTCCTTTAGGTTACAATCTTGCAAGTTTAATCCAAAGTATAGAGCGGTTCTCTATTGGTGTGTAGATCTCAGACTTAGTGGATAGTAGGTCAACGATCACCCAAATTGTATCTTAGCCCTTGAGACGTTCCTTAGGATGATTTGTGACAAAATCCATAGAGATGTTATCCTCACTTCCATCTCGGGTATCTTGGGTTGTACCAACAATCCTGATGGCCATTTGATGTTCGGCCTTGACCTTAGCAAGGTAATCACTTGTTAACATAAGTAGATATGTCGGTATATGTAGGGCCACCAATATAACTTCTTAATGTTTGGCTTCATTTTGTCGGATCCCGGATGAATAGAGTATTTGATTTGTTGGACTCGGGCATGATTATAGTCCGCAAAGCGCCATAACAAGGTAACCAACTCCTGCCCCCCTGCCATTGAGGCACAGGGGTTCCATCCGCAGTTTGGTTCATCTTTTGTTTCTAATAGCTTCTGGAAATTTAGCTATTTTCAACCAATAACATTAACCCCAACGTCCTTCACTCTTAATGTTCCTCGGATTTTCGTGACTAATCACGGTCTGGAGCACTTAATGATCAGTTTGGGAAGGTCCAAACTAATAGTCATAACCAAGGCATCGAACTCTTAGCGGTGTTGGTCTCTCGTTTATTTCCTGACTTAAAGCGTCAAGAACAAGACATTTGGCTTTCCCCCGGAGTGATAACGATTATCGCAATCGTTATATCACTTAGCAACTCTAACCATCGTCGTTGCCTCATGTTCAACTCTTTTTGATCTAAAATGTGTTGCAAACTCTTGTGATCGGTGAATACCGTACACTTGGTTCCGTACAGATAATGTCTCCAGATCTTGAGAGCGAACACCACTGCACCAAGTTCTAAATCATGAGTCGTGTAGTTTTTCTCATGAATCTTCAACTGTCGTGATGCATAAGAAATCACTTTTTCTCTCTGCATCAACACAGCGCCCAAACCCTTCTCGTAAGGTGCGCAGTATGCGATGAAATCTTCGCTTCCTTCAGGTAATGCAAGGATTGGTGCACTGCATAACTTTTGCTTTAACAGTTGAAAAGCTGCTTCTTGTTTATCGCCCCACTCAAACTTGACCTTCTTTTGAGTAAGCTTGGTCATTGGTTTGGCGATTTTTGAAAACCCTTCAATAAATCTTCGATGTAATCATCAGACTAAAAATTGCGAATCTCGGTGATGTACTTTGGAGGCTGTGTCCAATCTTTAATGGATTCAATCTTGGCTGGATCCACATGAATTCCTTCACTATCGATCACGTGACCGAGGAACTGTACTTTAGGAATCCAAAATTCACATTTGGAAAACTTGGCATACAACTCCTCCTTCTTAAGCAATTCTAAGATTTGCTTAAGGTGTTCTTCATGTTCTTCCTTGTTCTTCCTTGTTCTTCGAATATATCAGAATATCGTCAATGAAGACAATCACGAATTTATCTAGACATGGTTTGCATACCCGATTCATAAGGTCCATGAATACAGCAGGTGCGTTTGTCAAACCAAACGGCCATAAAATTTAAATTCGTTATTGGCCATAAAAGCGGTTCTGAAGGCAGTATTCGGAATGTCTTCTTTTCGACACACTCAATTGGTGATAAACCTGATCCTGCTATTAGGTGATTTTCGATAGACACTCGACCATGAAGCTGATCAAATAATTCTCAATTCTTGGGAGCGGATAACGGTTCTTCACCGTTAGTTTATTCAATTCCCGATAAATCATATGCCATCGGGAATGATCCGTCTTTTTCTTCTTGATAACAAAGACCGGAGATCACCAGGTGAGGAAACTGGTCTTATAAAGCTTTATCGAAACAGCTCACCCTTTCAGTTGTTCAGATAACTCTTTCATCTCGGAAGGGCCAATCGATAAGGTGACCCGTGCTACATGTGCCAGCACCAGGTACCAAATCAATTCGATTTGAAATTCCACTTGTCGAGTCGGAGGAAGACCCGACAAGTCCTCAGGAAAGACTTCAGGAAAATCTCGAACTATTGGTACATCCTCAAGTCGCTTCTTCTCCGACTTGTCTTCAATCTCATTTGTAGTGACATGTGCTAAAAAGACTGGACATCCTTTTAACATGTACTCTTGTGTTTTAGAGTACGAGATAATGTGCAGACGAGTCTCATGTCCCTGGTTGCTTTCGTCACCGTGAATAATTAATGTTTCATTTCCCCAGGGGATACGAACAATCTTCTCAGCACACACAATGACCGCTTGGTATTTTGTCAACCAATCCATACCGATTATTGCATCGAAACTGCCAAGTTCTACGGGTAATAAATTTATGTTGAATGGGTGGTTCAGGAGATTTAATGTGCAACCCCTAAGGATAGTGTTCAACCCAATTATCCTCCCGTCGGCTAGTTCGACATCATAATAATGGTCTAAGGTAGATGGCATGATATCAATTTGGGAACTAAATGCAGTAGACACAAAGCTCCTATCGGCACCAGTATCAAACAAAATAGAAGCATAGCGGTTGTTTAGAAGGAACGTACCCGTCACGACGTTGGAGTCTGGGTTAGTCCCCGCACGTCCCACCGCATACACTTTTGCTAGAGCAGTGTCCTTCCCATCTTGATTACCACGGTTGCCTTTGTTGTTCTTCAGCTTTGGACATTCCTTCTTGAAGTGTCCCTGAACTCCGCACTCAAAACAAGTAGGTCTCTGACCCGATCCGGTGCCCTTCTGGTTGTTAGTGTTGTTGGCATTTCCCGCACTCCTACAGTCACGGGCGATGTGGCCAAATTTGTTGCATTTGTAGCACTTTGGAGCACACGGACCGTCATGGTGGTAATTGCACTTTGAGCATAGGGGTCTAGATCCCCCATATTGTTTCTTATCACCCGATCCAGCAGTGTATGCCCTGCCGGTGTTTTGCCTCTTATTTTGTTGTTGTTGATTCTGATTGTTTCGGGAAGTGTTTTCAAACTTCCTCTTGTTTTCAGCTTGTCTTTCAGCAATGGTACTGACTCTCTTGTCCATTAGTTCAGTGGCCATTTCAACAGCCTCTTGCATGGTTTTTGGCTTTGAAGCTACAATGTTTCCATGGATCATGTCGGGCAATCCACCGACATACCTTTCAATTTTGTCTGACTCCTCAGGGAACATCCTAACACACAGCAGTGCTAGTTCTTGGAAACGTTGGTTGTACCTAACCACATCAGTACCTATCACTTTCAAGTTCCACAATTCAGCCTCGAGCTTTTTCATCTCGTTTCTTGGACAATACTTGTCAGTCATCTTCTTTCTCAGATCGACCCAAGTCATTGCATATGCAACATCATGAGTAACAGTCATAACATGGGAATTCCACCATGTTAGAGCACCTGCTAAAAGAGTACAAGTAGAAAATTTGATCTGGTTTTCCACCGAGCAGTTGCTTATGCGGAAAACAGTCTCCATCCTTTCAAACCATTGAGTTAACTCAACCACTCCCTCAGTGCCCTTGAAATACAGAGGTTTGCACTTCATGAAATCCTGGTAAGTGCACTCTCGAGCAACGCGTTCAGATCCCCTGACACCCGTTCCCGAAGTATGGCTGTCAACGCCATTCCTGGTTGCGTCACGTGCTGCCAAAGCGGCAGTGACACCTTGGTCAATCATAGCTTGGAGTTGGGCATTAGTGACCGTAGTGGTTGTGGTTGCTGTTGGGGCTGGTGTTGTTGTGACCGGTGTTGACCTTGTGGCTCGTTTTGGTGCCATTTTCTTCAATCACAAGAAAATACAATACCCGTTAGATTTCATAAAATCATAACCATGACATGACATATCCATGATAAATAAAGTGAGATCACATCACACAGTGAAATGTACAACTGAATTGTAATCAACAATGATATAACCAAATCGACATTCATTCATAAACAAATTCGATTACAAACGTGACCTAATACAACCATTCCATATATAGATTGGAAAACATACATGAATGGTTCAGATACAAAATGATCATAGGTTACAAAATAAACATAACAACCTAAAGCCTTACTAGCCGGGATTAAACCCGTAATACTTAGTAGGCTATATACAAAATGACTAGCCATAACAAAGTCTAATCTAAGAACTGCTACCAGCCTCCTCTGGCAGCTCTGGCTGTGCAGGACCCCCAGCGGGTCCCTGCTGTCCCTGTAATGCAGTAACCTGCCCCTGTAATGCCATCACCTGTCCCTGTAAGGCTGTCACCTGCCCCTGCAGTGTGGTGACCAGTCCCTGAAGTGGAATCATCTCTCTCTGTAGTGTCTGCATAATAGTCAATGTCTGAATAATCTGCTGCTGTCGAGCACGATCAGCTGCCCTCAACTCTCTCATCTCCTCACGCCTCCCGCGGTCTGTCTCTAGCAAATCTGAAATCGCTCTCTGTCTACTATGATCTGCTGACTGTAACTCTCTGATCTCTGACATCTGTGCATGAACTGTGGTGTGTAGTGACATAACCTCTCCATGAGCAAGATCACTCGCATCTATTGATCGCCCCTAAGCCTCGCGGGACAATCTAGCCTCAGTCTCCATCAGATAACGTGTATGTGCATGTGCACGTCTGTCTCTAAACAACATATTAACCCGACCGGCCAATAGCTATCTCTGACTCTGCTCATCGTCTAACCTCGTGTAGATCTCATCTGTGTCTCGCCTAACCATAGACTCAAACTCTCTCACGTGTGCACCCAACTCTATGTCAGTACTAACTAGAGCCTCCTGTAGGGTCTCAACAATCTGATCCCACGAATCCGTGATCCCATATCCAACATATCTCTCCGGGTCATGCTTGATCTCCCTATCCATAGTGGCAACAAAGCCGTAATCTGCCCTAATACCTCCATCTGGTCTAGCAGCAGCACCGGCGGAGCTCTCTCCTACCTCGTATCTGGGACCAAGAGCGATACCTAACCTCTTCTGAGGTGGTAGGTTAACCTCGGGTCTGTCCTCTCTACGACTGGCAGAGGGTAGTAACAATGGTGGTAATGAAGTAGGAGCTGATGTGGGCAAGGGTGGTGGTGCATCTGGTCTGGTAGGGGAGAGTATGAAGGGTGGTGGTAATGGTAGAGAATGGGAAGTAGCTGCAGCCTCAGCTCTTATCCGAATCATGGCAGCTCGATAGCCCAATGAACGAATAGGACTAGGAGGTGGTGCTGATAACACAGGTGAGGTGGTGATAGTGGTAGTGATGGAGATGGTATTAGGGGTGGCAGTGGGAAAGGAATCTAGGGTGGTGATGAAGACCATGGAGATAGTGGTGATGCTGGTGGAGAAGATATAGCAAGCAGTCTGGCAACCTCAGAATCAGACCATGCTGGTACAGGTACTGGCTCTGGAATAGTAATCCTAGCTGTCATACGATATGCAGGGTGAGGTGGTGGTGTGGCCGCAGACTCATCAGTCTCAAACGGCTCAGTCTCCTCTGCAGACGGGGCAGTAGCTGGTAAAGCAACAACTACAGGGTAGGCAGGAGCTGGGTGCTCCTCCTCCGCCTCCTCGTCAACCTCAACATCCATCTCATCATCCTCATCCTCCTCATCGGCCTCGATGTCCATATCATCGTCCTCATCCTCCTCGATGTCCATCTCATCATCTCCGTCATCTCCTCCATCAGCAGGATAGTCGATAGGATCCTCCTCAGGGTCCTCATCGTCATCCTCCTCCGGATCTGCCTCAGGATCAGACTCCGGAACATAATCAGGTGACTGTGCAGTGGGTGAGGCATCCTCAGCATACGGCTGATCCTCAGCAACGATCTCATCATCAGCATGCTCTGGACCTGGAACATAATCTGGCGAAAGTGGTGCCTGCTCTGGCTCCTCAGGGCCAGGCACGTAATCTGGAGAGGGTGGGGCCTGAAGAGCGGCCTCCACGTATGGGTCCTCTGGCATGTAGGGTAGCTCAAGGAACTCGTGATCATCGGCTCTCGGTGATCCTATGTCTGATAAGTCCTCATATGGACTGGACACCGCTGTGTATGTGATCCCCGATTCATCTGAATCTGACATGACTGTATCTGAAAATCCAAAGATAGCTTATATTAGTATTTAATATAAGACTCTTATAGTAATATACATTTATAATCATAACATGTATATCAATTATGAATGCATCTAGTCCAACCAACTAATGCAACAAGTAGTGTATGCATGAATGTATGCACATATGTATGTCCCGTGTAAACCCCTTTGTTATAAAAACAACTTTTGAAAACGGTTATAGTCCAGCAAAAACATTTGACCTGGTTCTCTATAACCTTGGCTCTTGATACCAATCTGTAACACCCCCAAATTGGGTCGCAGCGGAATAAGGGTCCGGGGCGTGTTACTTCAATAACGCGCCACGCGGAATTGATCAAATGCAACCTAATTAATTTAAAGGGGGGTTTCAGTTTTTTTAATAAGTACTAATACATTAAGTACACCTACCATGCATAAGTCTATATAGCGTATTCACCATCTAAATGTTTGAGGGAAAACTTGTTTATCAAAATAAAAATGGGTTTTTATAATCAAACTTGTGGTTTTAAAATTGTCATAACTTTTCACGTTTATAATACGTTTCTTAGTTTCTTATGCCCATTTTTTTCGTATAAGACGACGTTATCATATTTTGATATTTTCCATATTTTGACCCCTGTCGTGGAACAGTAACTTTGACAAATTAAAAAATGTTAACATCAACGGTTAAGTTTTATTTTATACGTATTTGTTGTCGTAAACCCAGTTTTAAATGTCGTATTTTTATTCTATTGCTCCGTTTTTAAACGATTCTTCAAGACTTATAATTAGTTTTAGAAAAAGATCTTTGCTTTTTTTCCAAGACTATATTAAAGTATAAATAATTGTAATGCATTTATGTTGGAGAACAGTTATGGATTAACCGCTTGCACTATCCTAAAAACTGTATTGCGAGACACCCACGTTTAGATTGACGTACTTTGTCATAAACACTTTTAAAACTTACATTCAACAAAACAAAATGAAGCAATATCCCTTGAAGCAACTTAAGAACTGTCTAAAGTTTGATCATAAGTGAACAAAATATTAGCATAAAATGTAAACATTTACAAGCACGAAAAGTACATTTTAACTCGTGCGATGCAACGTGTAAGCAGGCCGGGTTTAGACATATTACTTAATACATGTTATTTTCTTCTTTTATTCTTAAGAGCTACACAAAAACCCGAAAAGTCTATTAACTTGAACCAAGTTAACAATCAAAATGGAGATATCATTACTACCTAATGTAAATCCACAACAAACAAAAAGGATAACGCAACCTTTATCGAAGAACTTGACATACAACATGGTTACTTTTTCTCTACATACTAAGCTTTTCTAATAAAAGTACATACATTTATATAAATTTTCAATTTTTTTTCTTCATAGATAAGAGTCTTAAGGCATCCATTAATTGCTTCCAATTTGCTTACGTTGCCATAAACTACAAAAGCTACAACCCAAAACATAACATATCATAAAAGTTTACGAACCATCTTTACCTATTGTTGGAATATGTCCAAATATGAATTAATATATGTCCGGGAATTATACGAGCCTATGAGGACGCACACGTTTATATGTAGAATAACGAGTAAATATATTAAAGTAATATATTATGTGTTTAGCAAACGATCGTTAAATGTTAACAAGTATTAATATTAGTCGTTAAAGAGTTAAGGGACTAAATATACAAAACCGAAGATTGAAAGGGTGCGGTTTGACTCCCCTTTTCCTAGTCGGCTGAAAACCTAATCCATGTGGGATTAGGAAAGCCTAGAGGACTATATATAGAGTTTTGGGGCTTTCATTCTTTACAACTTGAAAACCAAAAAATCTACCAATCGTCCTTGTGTTTTTCTGCTCGACCGAAACTTAAAACCCTCAAGGGTTTTCGGTTTTCTTTCTCCTTCCTTGTTCGATCGCTAATTAAACCCCCAAAGGGTTTCGTTGGCTTGTTGGTTCGACCTTAAGAACAAAGGGTCATTCGGTTTACTTGAATTGTCAAGATTTGGTTATCGTTTGATATAAACACTACTAGTACTAGCATACCTCGTTATTTGCTAAGAACGTATAGTGTGTGTAAACGTAGAGGGATCATACTTTTGATTCTGGTGGTATTGCGTGGTATAAAGATTTATACACACGCGTATATTCAAGACCGGTGTAAACGTTTACCTATAAGCGGTGTAACGTTTCTTGCTAAAAGGTACACACTTCAACCTTGTTAATTAATGTATTCTACATGTAATCTTTAATTCCGCTGCGTACTCGTGTTAATTAATTGGTTAATTAGATAGTAAAACCCAACAGTGGCATCACGAGCCATCGTGTAGAATATTTAATTACAAGGAATAAAATTGAACAAATTAGGGTTTCGTGATTAATTTTAATGCCCTTGATCTTGATAGTTAATAAAATTAATTAGACGAGATCTATGTTGTATGCAATTTTATATAAAACTTGATGTATTAATTGCTAATTGTTTTAAGTTTTTGTTAATTGTTAATGGAGATCCATGATAAAATCATGATAATTAAATATTTAAATCTTGTTAATTTGTTAAAAGGATTTGGTTTAAATATGATCAAGATTCGCATAATTTTAAATATTTTCTTAATTGGTAAGATCCATGATTCAAGAATTCGGGAAGACCCTTATTATTGAATTAATGGGGCCTAAAATAGTTAAAAGATTTATGTGCTATGTGGTGTATATTTGTATAAGGCTTACGCAATCGATTAAATCGATGTATGTGGCCGGAGTCATTGGATGAAGAAGCCTTATGTGAATAAATACATTGTTTAATTATTAGATAATTAGGATCATATTTAATGTTTGCATGCCTTAATTGTTAAGTGTGTTTAAATAAATGTTATTTAGTTTAGTTGATGTTTATATGTTCTATTTTAAGTTCTTGACTTGTGAGAAAATAAAAGGGTTTTTCGGAAAACAAACATAAACATGACTAATGATTATCGAAATAAGATTTATTATGGACTATCTAATGCAAAAGGTCAAAAGTGGATTCGGCTTACATCCGATATAAAATCTTTCATGACTAGACTAGCAATTTATAGTTTGTAATGTATTCTTTAAATTAAAGTTTTAATTTTTATCAATGACGTAATTTGCAAAAGTACTATATAGTTGCAAGGATAAGGTTCGAGGAGACCCGTCAAGACTTCGGCCTTGTAGACACCATTACTCTATAATACTTGACTACGTTGTAGTTTCCTTACATTGTATACTATGTAGGAAGTCGCATATGGTCTAGGGTTTGAATGATTTTTAATCATTCTTTAATCTTTTCTCGCGATAAAAAGCAAATATTTATATTTAAAGATACGTTGAATCGTTAATTTTAAGGTCTCACTATTTATGAATAAGATACGATGATAATATGTGATACCGTAATAATAACTTAATCGAGTAAAAGTTTTTATTAAAATCAATGATACGAAGATGTATGCATGCTTCTTCGTACATATTTGACACGTCAAATAAAATACCCTTTTTCAACTAAGTTTTTGCCATCCAATTTATAAAGACACTTGTAGACTGCTCTTTACCTATGCGTGAGACGCATGTAAATTTGCAATCACAAGGTAATTATACGCTTTTCCGTGAGACGGTGAGTGTTACATAATTACAGTTTTTGATTGGACGACTTAGCGTTGTTGTGGTTAGACCTGTTAACACGCGGCATAGATGGGATGAAACATGCTTACTAGATATTATTGTAATAAAGTAAGTCCCATATGGTTTAGGAATTGCAAAAGTTGTGAATTATCAATCGTTGATTACCTTTTGAATACACCATCACTAGCAGATCAACTGATGTGGTGGGGGTATGTCAAGTTGGGTCCTAACCTTAGGAAATTAATTGTTTATTTAATTAAACATGGGTAATTAATTTTCTTCAAGGAGTATTATCGAAAATACTAAATTCTTGAACTTTTATGTGTTTGTAAATGGCACTACCTGTCTAAAACATAAACCATTCGGCTTTCAGGTCGATGTTTGAAATTTTTAGAAATAATTTCAATGACTGGTTTCGTCAACTTAAGATGGTCTTAAGAGTTGAAAGGAAATTGTTTGTCATTAAACAGCCTATTTCTCTTGCTTCACTTACCGATTCTGAGTACTTGTGCAGTGGAATGCGATATATGATTCATAATGAAGTGGCTTGTCTTATGCTCGGAAGTATGACTCCTGAACTTTAAAGACAATTCAAAAATTCCTCACGTTATGAAATGCTTCAGGAGCTTAAATCCATGTTTGAGAAACAAGCTGGAGTGGAGTGGTTTGACCTGATCCAAACTTTCCATGCTTGCAAACAGGATGAGGGAAAACCAGTTGGCCCATATGTCATTAGATGAAGAATTATGTGGAACTAAAATGTCTTGGTTATGTGCTCCCACGAGAGCTTAAGTGTTGGTTTAATCTTAAATGACCTCACCACAATAAGCATAACATGGGGAAGACAGTTGGTGAACTACATGCTATGCTCATTGAGTATGAAAAGGGTTTACCTAAAAAGGCTGAAACACCACAAGTAATGATGATTAAAGGTGGTAAAATCCAGAAATCCAATAAGAAATCGCTTAAAGCTAAAGGTAAGGGTAAGCTAATGGCAAGGGAAAGGATAAACAAGTTTATATCCCTAAGCCTAAAAACCCTAAGCCTTCTGCTAAAGAGCACCCAGCTAAGGATGACACCTGCCACCACTGCAAGGAGGTAGGTCATTGTAAGAGGAATTGTCCTGCTTACCTTGCTGAGTTGATTAAGAAGAAGAAGCAAGTTGGCACTGCCAGTTCTTCAGATGTCTTCATAATAGAATTATTTTCTTTCCCTACTAAATCCTGGGTGTATGACACTAGTTGTGGTACTCATATTTGTAACACAAAACATGGTCTTGGAGGAGTAAGAAAGCTGAAACAAGTAGAAGCTAATGGAAGTTTTGACTTGGTTTTGCCTAATGGCCTTGTGATTTGTTTAGACAATTGTCATTATGCACCTTCTATACTTAGAGGTGTTGTTTCAGTTCACCGTTTGGTTGAAAATGGATTTGTCCAGCGTTTTACAGATTTTGGAATTTCAGTTTCTAAGAATAATGTTCATTATTTTAATGCTATTCCCAGTAATGGTATTTATGAAATTGATATGCATAATCTTGTACCAAATGTTAATTCTATTTATAATGTTAGCACTAAAAGAGCCAAACATAATTTGGACTCTACTTATTTATGGCACTGTCGTCTTGCTCATATAAGTAAGAAACGTATTGAAAGGCTGCAACACGAAGGGTTTTTAAAATCAATAGATGATAAGTCATTTGATCAATGCGTATCTTGTTTATCAGGTAATATGACAAGGAAATCGTTTCCACATCGTCCCGAAAGGGTGACTGATCTTCTTGGAATAATACATACTGATGTGTGTGGTCTACTTAGACATGTGTCAAAACAAGGTGCTAGCTACTTCATTACATTCACTAATGATTATAGTCGTTATGGTTATGTTTATCTTCTTAAACATAAACATGAGGTATTTGAAACGTTCAAAGTGTTTAAAAATGAAATGGAAAATCAACTCGGGAAGACAATCAAGGCTCTTCGATCAGATCGGGGTGGCGAATACATAATCCAAGAGTTTAAAGATTATCTTAAAGCTTGTGGAATTGTCCAACAACTTACTCTTCTTTACACACCACAACATAATGGGGTGTCTGAAAGGAGAAATCGTAATTTGTTAGACATGGTTTGATCTATGATGAATGTTATCCTTTTAGGATTATGCTCTAGAGTCCGCAACACACATTCTCAATATGGTTCCAACCAAGAAGGTTGATAAGACTCCATATGAACTATGGTATGAAAAAGTTCCAAATCTGTCTTACTTAAAGGTCTGGGGATGTGAGGCGCTTGTGAAGCGGGATACGCCTGGCAAACTCCAACAAAGATCTGTTAAG
>BQNB010021048.1:48779-64731 GCA_026074375.1 Tanacetum coccineum | reverse complement strand
TCTTTTACCTTTCTGTTTGTATTTACAACTAATTATTTGGATCATATTTAAGTTCCTACAAACACTAGTGATGTTTGTAATGGAGCCATGGAGGATTTTGATTTTTAATTCAAGTATCAAGTTATATCATCAGTAATAGTCATATAACTTTTTATACTAATGGTTAAATGTTCACCACTAAATAATCTTTTAGATAATTTGAGAAAATGTGACTTTCTTATTTTTGAAAGTTAACGTGATTGTAAACTTGCAATAATTGAGTGTTTTATAATACGTATTTGTGTCATCAGTACGCGTGCATATGTGTTTTGTTAGGTTATTCATATATGCAACACTACTTATTATGATGAGTACATTCCTTTGCACTATTTGATAAAGGAAAAGATTGTTTATATGTGTTTTGTTAGTTGTTACGATTAAATAATTCGTTTGTTAATTGTTTGTGGTTACAGGTACGGGTATAATGAACAATAAAAAGAATGCACATGTGTTTTATACATACTATCTAGCGAGAAGATAGTTATCATATGGATGTAAAGAGTAAAGACACAAGTGCATGCACTAGATACAAGTGCACATGAACTAACTTGAGTACGTATATATCGGCATATGGATGAACTCAATACTACACATATGTATACAAAGAAATCGAGAGCGTCTAATGAGGAAAATACATGTGCATATATGACAACACCGAATCTGATTGTGTTAAAGATTAGTAGACACATCTATGCATCAACGAAACTTTCATTTATTTTTTACTTTTAGAATTTGTATTTGAATTGTATATGACATGATTTATTTTTTTTGCATAATTTTTTGTTTGAATTGTATAAAGTACATGTAAATACTTTTGTTTGGCATTGCATGAATTTCTGTAGAATTTTTGTGAGCAAACCACATTAGAGGTTTAAACAACTAAACATTAAAAAAACACATGTAATTATTACTATTATAAAGAAAAACACATATGCACCATACTTTTTGAACACATATGCATACTCGGAAAAATTTATTTTGAAAAATAAAATAAAAAAATTAAACTCTTAAAATTTAAGAGTTAAAAAAACGTTTTTAAAAAAAAAATAAAAAATAAAAAATGTAATTTGACTATTATACCCTTTTGAATTTAATAATAAAAATAAATATCTAAAAAAATATGATTGGTTGATGCTGGTTCTCGCAGTTCTGTACATTTATTTGGTTCTGAAAAGAACCTCACCCTATATATATATATATATATATATATATAAGAGTAGATATACTTATGTGAAGTCGGTTTTCGGTTCGGTTTGATTTTCATTTTGTCAAACCATATCCAAACATAAAATCAAATATTTAATTCCGTTTGGTTGGGTGTTGATAAATTCGGTTTGGTTTGGGTTTTATTTTTCCTTTGGTATTACCCAATTTTGTGAACACACAAGGTTTTGGGCCCGTGAGAGAGACCCTTTTTCGTCGAAACTCTTATTTATGAAAAAAAAATTATATTATTATAATGATTTTCCTAATTCATGTAAAAGGAAGGTTTATGTGATAAAATTATGAGCTAGAAACAAATCTTATGAAAGATATGTAACGTGTGGCATACGGTCGAAAGTTGCAATTACACTCCAATAGCTTAAGGACAATGCCTTATTAAACCTTTACTATTTTATTATCTTTCAATCAAGACTGAGAGAACTGAAAGCATGCTGAGCAGTTAGTGTAGACGCGTAAATAGACTTAATGAGTAGTAATGTTCAACATCGATAATTGATTCAGACGTGAACCATATTGTTTCTTCATGACGAGTTGATCTATATAGAATTTGATAATTTTTGTTGCTCGCACAAAAGGTGGAATGATATATAGTCCAACATTTTTGTTACTAAATAACTTTGGTATACTAACTAGAGGTGGCAAAATGGGTGGGTGGACTGGGCGTGTTGCATTACAGGTAAATGCAATGGTGGGTCAAAATGGGTAATTTTGCATGCCAGTTAAAAAGGAACTGTCTTGGGTCGGTCACGTCAGGTCAAGTCCAGCCATATATATGCTTGAGAATTTTGGGAAGGTATACATGATCGTTTCTATAAGATAAAGTCATTTTGAAAGGTACCCTTTCTTAAAAATGGTAAAGAGATAAGATATGCCCTTTTGAGACTTAAATATATGTGGTCTTTTGTCCTTCATGTTTGCGCAAATAGTGTTTTGTTCAACCCAATCTAATTCGATATGTACCTAAATTACATGGTTTGACCCGATCTGGTACTCGCCCATTTTCGGTCATAAAAGGATCTAAGTTTTCAATAAAATTACTTCACTCCAAGAAAATAGGCTAAATTCTAGTGTTACTTATAGAGGCTGCCGAGCGGCAGACAAGGGGGGAAGTGGCGCTCTATTGGCTCTTTGCAAATTAGAGTGACATCGGGAACTTTTGGAGATCGCAGCATCTCGTTTACAGTTGTTATTTCAAAACACTCATAAATGACAAAAATTCCGTACCAAATCCTTAGAAAACTGTAAAATATTATGTGGTGTTTAGTTGTAGAAAATTTTTCTTGTTTTTTTGCTTCTAAATTCTTAGAGAAGGGAATGGTTTTTCTTCTCTAGAAAAGAGTTGAAAATTTTGAAAACATGTTTAGTTTTTTCCCTTTTTAAAAACAGGAAAAAGAAAGGAGCGAATAGTAACATGTGATCGTTTATTTTTCTATATAAATTCGAAAATAGAATTTTGTTTTCTTTGAAAAATAATGAGAAAAAAGTGCAACCTAAGCAGGTTGTTTTCAATTTTCTCATGCTCAATGAGATTTGTTTTTTGGAAAATGGGCATTTTTCCCCAACTAAACACACCGTTAGTCATTCCATGTAGTTCTGAAGTCTCGGATATAGTCACAAGACAAATTTCAGTTAATTTTGAAGATAATCCTAGTTTGTTAGTTGAATTTACATACAGCGCAATAGAAACTAAACTTGACCAAGGGCGCAGATTTCAATACTAACAAATTTGTTCAAGATTCTATGGCCTGGACAAAGATGGCCAACACGTTTAATGTTTTCAGTATTCATTCGAACAGACAACCTGCTTTAATAGAGTGGAGTCCCGAATTGCAGCAAACTAGTTACGAGAGGACAGTTTTAAGCCTTCATATAGCTTGAAGAACATAAAAGCAGAGGAAACATAGCGTCATGAAATTTTGGATTCAGTACTTCTGAATATATCAAACCCAACTCCTCATTCTTACACTTCAATATAAGATGATACTCTAGTTTGTACTCCCCTTAAGCACGCCATCATATTGATCTAAGAAAAGGCAAATCCTTACCGGTTGTTTACCGTTTTGAGCTCTGTACATACAAGTAGTATTCCATCAAATGACATGAATTATAACCACTCTTTAACCAAATCGTACAGTACCAAAAAAAAATGATGAAATCGTTATACTTTAGGTACTATAAAGTAGAGGACAACCAAAACATTAACTTCCAATCATTAATGTGTGTGTCTGGGTGTGTTCAGGAAATGCTGGAAACATGAAATTATCCTTTTTTAAAATTGAATCAAACGATATAAAAAGATATCAACGGGGCTTTAACACTTCTAGTTCGGTTAAAAATGTAATGCATGTTGGTGTTCCTTCTAATGTTAAGACATTTCGTGAACACAATCGAATGATACGAGTCAGTATAATTTGCAGCTATTCAAACCAATTATTTTTGAAAAAAATTCAATAAATCTTGCGAGGATTATGTTAAATTTGGTTTAAATCTGCACAAGTTCTAAAAATCAGTTAACCTAAACCAAATAGCCAATGAGACTGCACACCCACAAACCAACCTGTCACTACCCATCAAATATGGGGTTACAGATTGAAACCAAAATCTCGCAGAAACATGACTTGTTTTGCTTTATTCGAAAAACCAAAAACCTGGTGCATCAACACCGCAAAATATAGAATCAAAAGTTCGTGTGTCTTTCCGGTCTTAGTTTACTTAAGAGAAAAGAGGCGCATATATACCACACCAAATGGTGGGTTTGGTTGACTTTTTGTCAGAAGTATTAGATAAATTTTATGATCATATAACCAAAGAAAAATCATTTCAACAGATAAACCAATTTGGAAATAATAACCGTTTGGCAATAAAAGTGCACTATTGGGGTACTTTTTATCTTTTGGAGACTAACTAGTTTAATCATCCCAATTAACCTGTTAAGTAATTGGATCAAAAACTTATATGGCTAGTTAACACACCTAAGGTACTGATAGAGAAGAGAGAATTTCGAGAGATGGATAACAATCAGAACGCACAGACGGCATTTTATAAGCTATCATGCAGACAACAACCATATCCAAAATTGACTACAAAGTTGGGAATAAGTGTAAACGTAGAGCTATGTCGCATGATGCTCCCCTTTGGGTTCATTGATGTTTTTAGTACCCTAAAGTAAACTGAATAATAAAGACGAAATGTTATAGCTACAGCTTGATCCTAACACCTTGCAAACCGTCTTCGCTATCAATGAATGATAGAATTTGACTCATCCAGCAGAAGTAGTGTTTTCATGTACGACCACGCAGTAAATGTAAGACGCTCTCCACTAATCCCAACACTATTAATACGTCCTGACGAGGGTTCATAAACTTCAATTTCAGAGCCTTCAAAATCATCATCCAATTGAAGTACAACTTCACCATTGTTCCTAAACCCCAATACTCTATTTAACATCGACTTACCCTCAACCTTAACAATATATATCTTTGTAAACGGTTTATCAACACCATCATTCCTCATCCACACACCACAAACCCACATCTCACCCTGTTTATAGTACTCAAGCAAACCAAGCGACTCATTCACCTTAACAACAAACGGGATCACTAGTCTCTCCGGGATACACACTTCACCAAACTTCTCACTTTTCAAATCAAACGAAATAATTAAACTACCACTACTACGCCAATAAATAATCCCATCTATAAAAACGTGATTCCACATCAAATCAAAGGATTTAAAAGGCGCACCTGTATACACAGTTTTCCAAACACGCGAACTTAATGTAAAGACCTGGACCTCCCAACATATACTTGGGGTTTTAATAACATTAATCTTAACAAGCTTAGGGTCATTAGTATCAGGACAAACCCCAAAACCAACAACATATACAGTATATCCATAGGGTGAACCCATATACCATTAGGGACAGGAATATCCACACCGATTTTCTAATAAAGGATTCCAAAGATCCCATCCAAGTTTCTAAATCTACATCTTGGTAAAAGCCATAAAAACATAACAACCCGTCAACGGAACCGAGTCTTGATGTGAGTGTTAGTAAGTTAAGAAGCTCGGGAACGGTTACGTGAAACTTTTGTCGGGGGAAAGTATTGTCATCTATAATAGAGGTATATGTTCGAACAGTATCTATATTGTACCGTACAAGTAAATGATGTTGTGGATTTGACCGATTAAAGTGGTGGTTTTTTATAAATTCCCTGCTGTCGATAAGAGACTTCCATTCTTTCGAAACGTAACGGACCTGAATGAAGTAGGGATTTTACTGGGAATCTTTTGACAATTTCCACTTGGATATCAAAAGGTATATTGAATGACATTATCGAAATTTGTTGTAAGCTTTCATATTTATTTCCTGTAAAATCATTATATAATAAAACTGACGTAGGGTTTTAGGGATATGAAAATTGGGCCAATGGGCTTCATATATGCCACGTCATCACTTGCGTTTCTCCCGGCCTTTTTCTTTGCAATATTTGACTTCCACCCTCAAATCAATAACAAGTTATCTCCATTCAATTCAGTTTCCAAATTTAAAAGCTTAAAAATGGGAATTGATATGTACACATATCAATTTGATTTGTACACATAAAAACATTTTTGAATTGACTACTATGCCCTCTTTTATAAAAACATTTTTTGGAATTGATAATTGTCGTACCAGGAATCCTCAAGTTCCTCAACAGCAACGCACCATACATTATTTATGTGATGTATGCATACATCATCCCTTACATATATCTCGAATAATAGAATCAATGCTTTTCTACCCGGCATTTACTATCATAAATTTTAGAATTAAACATGCAACATCATTACGATTTTCTTTATCTCTTTTTTCAAATCTTAATTAAAATTACAACAATCATTACAGTAAACAAGTCATTATAATAGTTTGAAAACTGAATGACCTAATAAAGCCTATGTAACCAACATGCCAAGAGATTCAACATCAGAAAAGAAGGGAAGGCTTTAAGAGATTAACAGTAGCCCACTGAAGATTTACTAACTCTACCACTTTGTTCTTCTATAAATCTCATATATTATGCAAAGGGGGTGTGGGTTTTCATGAGAAACACTAAAGATGAAATAAGCTGTTCTTGGAGGTACTCCACAGAAAGGGTCATATTTTTAACCGTCTTACATCCTCTTGGGTAATCGACACAATGATGAATGGCCGGAACATTATCAGCAGTAGGCTCGGGGTTATTGTCTAAGTTGTGTATTTTAAGAAGCCCCAAGTTTACCATGAGCTCTTTTTTACCTACACTGTGGAAGGACGCATTCAATCCAAAACAAAGATGTTGTGCTGCTCTTTTTCGTTTTTTCCAATAGAGCGTAGATCTCGATAGGGCAAACCACTTTCGGTCACATTGCAATGTGGACATATCAGCTTTTATGAATCGCGAATAGATAGTCCAAATCCTTTTAGTGTTTATAAAAGGCTTGCACGCTCTTTGATAAATAGTCAAGTGATTCGAATGTAGAAATACTACCAAGATAAAGTTCTTTTCTTGGGATGATCGAACTTGACGAGTTCTATGAGTCATTCGTTTTGGAAAAATATATGTTGGATATTTAGAGAGACCTAATGTTGTTGTGCATGACTTTGCTCATAAATCAATAACATCATATGTATCTTAGTTATAGAAAATTCTTGTGGTTTATGCATCATTACTTAGTTCAGTAGGGTTCATGTAGAATTTGTTATGCATGATTTCATGTCAAACATCAAACTTGTTATACATGAAGATCAAGGCAATACTCATCAATATAATGTCTAACAGTGGCAAACATACAAAACTCATTTAATACTTTTTACGTCTTGACCGATTGATTATGATATGAAAAACCAAAATTTTAAGGGTTAATTGCCTAAAAATGTATTATACTTGTCACTTTTTGTCATTGTATGTAGACAACTATTTTTTAGCCATTGTGTCGCTCAACTTTTAAATTCGTGCTATTGTGTGTATTCTGCGACTATTTTTGCTTGTAAAATGACCATTTTTCCTTTCAAAATTTTGATGGAAACAGAGAGGGTTAAAACATGAGTCACAAAATACACACATAGACCAATTTAAAAGTTTGGAACGACCACAATGACATATAAAATAGTTGTCCTACATACAATGATAGAAAGTGGCAAGTATATTACATTTTTAAGCAATTAACCCAAATTTTAATTCATAAGTACATAACCTAACAAACACAGGTCAAAAGCGTAAGATACTGATAGGCGACGGTTTTGGTTGAAATTAGATTATAATGGCCGGTTTAGAAACATAAAGTCGTACAATATTAGGGTAGATAGAATAAAGGGAGGTTAAAACTACATAAGTGTATAATAGTTCAATTCCCGATAAGACTTTTTGTGTAGTAATAAAAATGCTATGTGTACTTAATCCAAATTACAACGCTTCAAAACAATCTCAACCAAAAGAAGTAGATCTCATCTAAAAGAAAAATTCATAGACTTTCCAATCTCAAATCTATACAAGGTAATCTTTGATGTTATTTTCTTTCTAATTTTTCCAGTATGTATATATACAATTATAATTGGTCATTGTTTAGGTTTTTAATAATTCACATTGTATCTTCTTTAATTTTATGATTGATTGTTTCCTAATTTGAGGTCTGCATACATCGGTTATGTAGTTATATGTTGTAACAATTTCGTATACATGCCTTAATTGTATCACTCTTTATTTCCTTATTTATACTCTCTAATAAAATAAAGGTTTTGCACAACTCTTTTAAGCACAAAAATTAAATGCCGCCAATAAAACTATTCCTTAAATAAACAATTTGTACAATAGCCTAATGCACCATTTTTAATAAACCTTACGGTTAGGCAAAATTAATTTTGATCCATGTAAAAGTAAGGCAAAATTAAGGTCTTAATATGTTACATGTTTTGAAAAAGGTAAGTCAAATAACAATCTTTTCAATTCATTTAATGTAATAATGTTGATGAGTAGTCAAATATTGTATTTTTCATTCATAATTGTAGATTTCGGTTGAACTTTTCTTTATTTTGTTTTTAGGAATCATCTCCATAATCAATCAAGTTTAGGAAAGTTTTAAAACCTTACAACAATGAAACAAATCATTCAATACGTAATTATGATGATTATAATCAAAATTTCAGGGCAAAACCAAAATTGATATGCGTGACCGATTTGTGGAACACTTTCTATGTATACATAATACAATGGTGTTGATAAATTATTTAAGGTATGCTTTTGTTATTTTTAGTGACTATTTTGATTGATTTTGCGTGTTATCATTTTTAGCAACATGGAAATGAATAAAATTTGTTAAACTTTGATTGATTTTGCTTGTTATTATTTTTAGCAACATGGAAATGATTAAAAAATTATTAACCTATAAATGGGAGATATGTTTTTCGTAATCTGTACACAGAAAACTCTTCTAAACAATCAAAAAACATTGATCAATTAAATATGGCACGATTCCAAGCAGGTTACACTGATTTGAATCCCATGAAAGACAATTTCACCTTGTGACTCTGAATTCTTCGTACTTGGATATGGAAAACAGGAGATCAAAAACCTGATTGTATTCGATGAACATGGTTTTTAGTTTTTTTAATTAGCTTATGTAAGTTGACTTTGTTTTGGTATTATAGATGACGAACTTGAAGATTGGTTGCGTTCCATCACAACAACACGTGTAACAAGGCTTTTCATAGTGTTTGCCTTGGGGATTGGTTGTGTTCCATCACAACATCATGGCAGTATGTAATCACTACTCGCGTATCGCATCTGAGTTCATTTGTAAATATTTTGTCAACATAATTATTGATTTGAGTTAGTTTTGTACATGGTTATAATAATGCAGGTCATTTGATGTTTTGTTTAGGAATTGACCATCACGTGGGATGTATGAAAAGTTGTGGGGTCATAATTTAGAATGAGATAATCTGACTGGTGTTGGAGGGTCTGTAGATAATGGTTCGAATTGCTACATTTTACTCCATTTGGCCATCCACTTTTATAAGCTGAAACATGCATTACAGCAGTTTCTATAATCTGATATTACTTTTTTACTATGAAAATGTGTCACGATCTTGGCATGTCACACAACATAATATTAATGTGCAAACTATTTTTTTTGTTAATGTTGCAGCCATCAATGCTAATAGTTATGAAGTATAGGAGATTTACACTCCCCTTCAAACCGTTGATATTGTTCAGCTTTGTGAGGTTAGTATATAAAAAAACTATACGATGTTTCCACTTGATTTGGAGGTTATATAGTATGTAAGTTTAATGAGCTTTCTATTTGTAAGATAATAATAAATATACAAGTTTAGTATTGATGCACTATTGATATAGCAAATAATTTTTCCAAATGAAGGTTGGTATTGATGCAGTGGAGAATAATGAATATGCAAGTTTTTACATGATTATGAATCATTGTTTTTTTACCTACTATTGACACAAGGTTTGCAATCGTGGCTGTGTAGGGCGATGATTGATGGAATCAAAATTTGATGAAGCTCCAAGGGACATTAGAAATAAGATGATTTCTATGTTTAAGGTATGTACTTTTTTGTAAATGTTAAATCAAAACTAAGTTAGACGAAAGAAGGTTAAAATAGATTATTTTGTTTCCACTTACTATGACATCACCAATCGTAAGAACATCTGTTTAGGTCTTTTTGATCTTGATGAAGCTAATTGTATATACTTTAAATTATCGGAGTGAGTGTTTAGTGGTTTGTATTTGATGGATCAGTAGATTCGGTTATGGCGAAGGAAGTCGTCCAAGAAAATCCCCACTAACGAAACTGACAGCTTGAGAGGATCCATTTCTTCGCATTCTGAAAGATTTTCAAGTGATCAGGTATTTTCAACTTATCCCTCATTGTATGCTGCATATATTATAACGTCATTGGCTGTGAACTGCCAAGTATGCCTAATTGCATAGTTAGACTTTTAACTTCTTATGGAATTTAACATTGCTAAAAATACTTAAAACAAAGGTAACTGGATTTCATGTAAAAAGGGTAAAAGATATAGGAGAACAGGGATAATAATGTTAAAGGTTTATGTTCATATCAGATTAGAATTTTTACGTTATTGTGTAATTATTTTTGAAGCAGCGAGTAGAAACATGTTTTATAATGTTGTATTACAACAATGTTATATTACACAAGCGGGATCTGAGACTAATGCAATGTGGTGTATGGATAAGAACAATAGGCATTAAATAGATTTCCATGTTTCAATCGTATCTTCGATCTGATAATATGCTATCTGTAATTTGTAGAATCGTAGAAATTCAAACACAAGATGAAGATATATTACAAAGGTACTGCACGACCTGTTTTTCAATTTTCAGGGTATAAACATGACAAGAATGACAGTTTAGTATATAGTGCAAACTCTTATGTGGGAATTGTTCTTTGACCCATCTAACTAATAAATATAACTTGATTGCGATAGGTCAAATCTCTAATAGAGTCGAACATTTTCAAAGGTAATCCCTTGCCACTCCGTGCCCACAACCACCCATATAATTCGATCGTCTCTATACAGAATACAGTAAATAAGTTAACTTACATATAGGCTTTCAGGAGAAGATACCCCGCTTCTTTGAACGCTTAGTTTTGATACGGCTTGGCAATGAGAACTCAAGAATATAGTTCTAATCTTGATGAGGGCCGGCAGCAAGCAATAAAAGAAGAATTCTATACAAATTGTCAGCAACAATGAGATTTTACAGATATTTGAACTAAAAGGTGTAAATATAGTTAAGAAAACCTGTAAATTATATCCATTAAGCAAAGATGAACCACTTCTCCCAAAAGTCTTTGATCATTCTCTCATAAATCAACCACAAAGCAGGTTGAGCACTAAGAAATTTCTCTATTGAACAAAGAGTACATAAATTCAGAAAGAACACAACACTACAAACAAGAAGAAACTAAGAGCCCTTGAATAGAAAAAGGGCATAGATCCCAGGTTTTAGAGAGGCGGGCATTCAAAGGGGAGGGGACTCCAATATTCCGAAAATGTATAATAGATGCCCGGTTTTAGAAACAACGGGCTCATATGAGTTATAGACCCGAATTTATCAATAAAAAACAATGGACTCTATTTAACAATATTAAAAGCAATAAAATTTTAAAAAAAAATCTTTTACACTGCAACTCCAGCCATTCCATCAATTTTATTTACCTAAATGAACATCGTATTGATTTGAATCTAGAAGATTCATTAAGATTACAACTTACTTTCTGTTGATACACTAAGATTACTACTCCAAGCATATAACACATTTGAAAAAGCTACAAGCTCAATTAATTGACTACTTGAACAAAATGAAAGTGAACAATACACCATTGACATTAATGTGAAGTCTCGTTATTATACAATGTATAATCTGTTGATGAAGTCGCAAATCCGTCTTTAAAGTTGAGAATAATGCCAGAATAGACCAATAACAAAATGAAAGTGAACAATAACAAGTCTTTCTTTGCACTCCTAGTACCTGCAAAACGACGCATAGACCGCCTGCAGAAACTAAACAAGCATACACCTTATGATAGAACTGAACCTGCCCATCTTCTAACCTCTCATCAATTAAATAACGTAACAGAAAGAAGAAAAAAAAACATTTCTACTAACCTTCTGTTATTTGCAGGAGCCTCAACATTATTCTTTGTAACAGGTCTATATGTTCTGGGACCTCCGCCTCTCACAGATTTAAATACACCATTTTGATACTTATTGTCCAATGCTTTAGTCCTGTTTTCATGTAAAAATTCACGATTGTCCCTTCTGCCTCTATCACGGCTTCGGTTATCGCCCCTAGGCATCCTCCTACCCTATAAAAAAACAGGATGTGGTCAAAAATGGAAGATACATAAAAGAACCTTAATAGATATGCTTTGTGCTTTGATGCAAGTAACAAGAATATATACGAGAAACATCAATCAGCAAGTAACAAACATGTCATAAGCTATAGCCATTTAGTTTCCAAGTTCCAATGTCCTCTTTGTTCTTCATGTACAGGATATCATCAGAAGTTAGCATGTGTAGCTACTTGTGATAGATTCGGATTAAAGGGTTATCAGGTACGAAAGCTAAAATGAATCCCTAAAATCCTAATATGACAGATCAACGCATTTTCAGAACCTGGAGATAAGTATTTCTGCTTAATGCTCTATGTTTCAGATAGGAAAAAAGAAGGTTTTTCTTAGAGCAGGACAGATGACTGAGTTAGATGCACGAAGAACTGAAGTTCTTACAGCAGCAGGGAGGAGAATTCAGAGGCAAATAAAAACATATCTCGAGCGAAAAGACTTCATTATTCTTAAAAGGGCAACCATCAATATGCAAAAGCTTTGGAAATCTAACCTATTATACCTAGTACAATAATCCATATACATATAGATCACAGCGTACTGGCATCCCACTTGTCCTTCCAATCTAGTATCCATAATCTTAAACTATCATTGTTCGTTTCCTAGACACGGTTTTGTCCATTCAACAAGGTCTTAATTGTTTGACACCAACTTTTTCTTTATCAACAGCATGACTACCAGTGAGTAGTTCTAAAACAACCCCAGAAGCCTGTAACATCTCTTGCGGACAACCGCTGTACAATGTATTCAGTTGATAGCATATGAGTGTCTGCCATTTACATAAGTAGACACGAGCTCCTATCACCGGTTGGCCCCTGCCTTCACTAAACGAAAATTCCAATAGAATAGCATGAAATTCCTGAGTCATGAAGACAAGAAACAATCTTGTAATTAATCTTGTGTTTGACATAGAATAATAAGTGAATTTTGAATGACTGCATTTTGAAGCTCAGTATGTGTTCTTACAATATGAAGAGATGTTTTAGATCAACTCTAAGGAAGAAAAAAAGCATTCTGGAAGTGAGTATCAGTAATGAAAATCTGGATAGAAAAGTTGAATAAATCATTAGTTCTTATTCAAAAATTATTAAAGTAATTATTTAACCCCCAAACAGTTGGATAATCACAATCATCATCACTTTATTGGAAACTTAAAACAGATTACTAGCCCTTCAAATTCTAATAACCGGTGCTTACATTTGAATGTGGCCGAAACCACACAAAAACTTGGACAAGTTTGACAACAAGAACATATATTAGCAAGATTATTAAACTTCTGTAGCACTACGATTTCTATTAAAAAAGACTATACAATAGCTGAAACTACTACAAAAAAGGGTCCGGTTAAAAACAGTAGTAAGCAATGTCGAAAATGGCTCTCTGCACATCTTCAACTTTCACTTCACAACTACTAGAGAGAAGCCACTAATAGCATCAACTAAACCCTGTCAGCATCGTTTCCAGTTTAATAAAAAGTGCTAGAGTTAGAAATCAGATAAAATGCATTCCAATTCGAAAGACCGAATAAGTTAAGGATATTGTCACCTAAATGACTTGTGAGAAGCATTCACCTCAGAAAACCGTCCCTTTGAAATAACTTCCTTGTTGAAACCAATCTTTTCATATAATTTCCCGAAAGTGAACTTACCTGTGATAGTATAAGTTATTTAACATTTAACCTGGGAAATTTAGATGTCTAACATAACAGCAACTCAAAACTTAAGGTAATATACTTCTGACAACACCATTTGGCCCTGCTATAGTAACTCTAGTATGTGCAGCCATTTCCATATAGTCTCCTCCACTAGCTGCGACATCAGACATCGATGCCTTATGGATTTATTAGTGGCCCAATAACTTGTATAGGTTAATTATCATCCAGATCAAATCCATAAGGTATTTCGATGACCTGCTTCTTCATCATTTGGACCAAGTTTTACATACAAAGCTTAAAAGAAAATTAATTTCAACAATTTTATTCCAAAATCAAGAGTTTATTACCTAACAACACAAAAAACGTATACGCAAACACCACTTAATCCAAAATCAAACTTAACAACAACATTAATAAGATATTACAAAGGTTAATTGAAGAACAACATCAATTGTAGCAGATTCGTACCTCCTAATTCGATTAGTCTGTTGCAGGCATGGTAACGTGGCTTGTGACGGCAATGGTGTGCGACGTTGATTAAGTGGTGGTGTTAAGCTGCAGAGAAGGTTAGAGGGTTTGGGGTTGTGAAAGTGAAGAGGGGGAAAAAGTTTAGGATTTTGTGAAGGTAATGAAAATCGGGGAGGGAGATATGGCGCCCAAAAGATTTAAGTTTTTTCGTTTCATTTTGAAGAACCGCCAAGTTATACAACATTTGATTAAAAAAATAAAGAGAAGATAGAGCCCGGTTTTGTAAAAGAAAACATGGCTGTATACCAGAAATAGAGCCCTGTTTGGTTGTTGTAAACACAGCTCTAATGTTTTTAATCATAGAGCCCGGTTTTATAAAAGAAAACATGGCTTTATACCCATTTTTAGAACAAGGGATCCTTTTAGAGCCCCTTTTTCACTAAAACCGGGCTCTATTAAGGGGGTTCTATTTCACATTCTCTAGTAGTGAAGCGAACCAAATCTCCAGAGTTGAATGCCTCAAGCAAGTCGTATAACCATGATACAGGCGAATCTTGCACACTCGTTATCTGCAAAAGTTAAAAGATTGAAGGTTAACTTTCATACACCAGTAACCATAATAACAGTAATTTTAGAATTCCTAACCATTCAACTCGGAGCAGGTAGAGAAGGCAATATCGACTAACTAAATATTTAGATTTCTGTAAATAAAACTACAATCTTTGAAATCATTTAAGGATAACTTTTGCAGTCATACGGAGTATTAAACGATTGACATAAGGAGTGTTTTTGGGCCAACCGTAAGTATGTCATTACAAAAAGTGATAGTTTAAAAGTATGTCATTACAAAAAGTATGTCATTTTTTGAAATCATTTAAGTATGTCATTACAAAAAGTGATAATTTAAAAGTATGTCATTTTTTGTTCTTGTTGGCTTAACATGGTGTAGTACTAAGTTTTCCATGAAAAGAAAAAAACTTTCTAGAGGTCTCGAAACTACACTCAGAATTCTAATAAAACAAAAACTGATTGATACGATGTCATGTGAGAAATATACTCAGAGTTGGATGCACAAGTAATTCTCCAAAGTTGTAAATGTTATCTCCCAACAATGCAGAGAGGGTCATATCAACTACAAGATCCTGCAATGCAAAACCCCAAACATTTAGATAACAATTTCACAAATGGCAATGCCTCAAAGGATTATTAAGAGTTCAAATTGATGATAAAAGCATCAAGTTCATTATATATCATTATACTACATCCGTCCCACATTAAGTGTCCACTTGACTTTTTCAAAGTCTTTTTTCTTCAACTTTGACCTTAATGATTTCTTTTTATGTTATATGATACTTGATGCAAGATATATGAATGGATAGAGTTTTGAATATATTTTTCGTTGGTAGAATTTTCGTTCAATATTATATAACACAAACAAAAATATTTATGGTCAAAGTTGGGGAAAAAAGACTTAAAAGATTCCATTGTGGACACTTAATATGGGACGGAGGGAGTAGTAAATAGTATATGTATAAAACTTATTATGCATATGAAATCACATAAAAACGTATACTAGACATATGAATTTATATGTGATTAAGGCACCTTTGACTTTTCATAGTATGTTCACCGTATGATCCAAGTTAAAATTTTAT
>BQNB010021048.1:0-48411 GCA_026074375.1 Tanacetum coccineum | reverse complement strand
TATCAAGACCCCTACATGGAGACCCTTTTTAAAAAAACGGTCTCACACTACTACAAAAATGGACATAGAGCCCTGTTAAAAAGAGCCATAGAGCCCGATTTTGCCTAGGGGCTCAAAAGGGGAGGGACTCATCTTACGGGGGGAACGAAATCCAAGAATATATAGACTGACTTGTAGAGAGAGACCCTCTATGTAGTTCTATATCTAGGGTGATCGATAAACCCTAACACTAACCTAAGTGAACGACGAGCAGCTAATCGACTAAGTTGATTAGGATTGTTAGTGAGTGAAGGATGCTCTGGGAAAGCTTACGAACGGGTTCGAAAACCAAATAGAGCCCGTTTTGGAAAACGAGGTCTATTCTCAATCATAGAGCCCGGTCTTCTCTCAAGGAACACGGCTCTATGTAAAAAACAAAATTAAAAAAAATTAAATGCATTCAATTCTGTAACACCCATTAAGATTTACCAGTCCATTAATTTAATGATCACCATAATTGTAGTACCAAGTACGCTATACATCATCTATCTTACTGTAAATAATAAAAAAATGAGAAAGAACTAAAGAAGTGTTGATTTGAAGGACATGGACAAGAGAGGAGCATGGCATGTGTGATGAATAGGAGTAGGTAATTAGGGTGAGAGGGGTATGAAGCATGGTTCAGTTACCTACTTGTAAAATTGTTTACTCCATATATTCATTTTAGTATTACATGAAGGCTTTATTTTATACAATGAAACAACAAACTGAGTTTAGGAGATCTACGCATATTTATATGCTTATGAATGGAACATTGATAATAGGTGACAAAATTTAGATAAAGAAGGACAATAAAAATCCCATAACATGTTGTTAACCAAAAACTATTTTTGACACTTCTCGAAATATAGCTCATGAGTTTGAAAGTATTGCAGCGTTCACGGTCTCCATTAAACCAAATGTGAAATGAATACCAACAGATAGAAGGTAGTGAAGATAACGGGAGTACATTATTGAATATATTTTGGGAAAAAATGATGGAAGGATATTGCTTGATGCCCATTTACGTTAACTGATCATTTCTAGCTTACGCGATTTAACTTAACGATTTCGATTAAAAAACAAACGCGTACAATACTAAAAATAAATAGTGACTTTATCAACGTCGTACATTGTCCTAAAACACGGGGTGTTATATGAGCTGTTTATTTGTAGGTGGTGCGTGAGGATGATGGATGATGACATAAAAGATCAGTTTCTACTTTTCCTTTTGTTACATTGACTACTAGCTACTACTTTGTTTTTCCTGATGGCTCTAGACTATCTCTACACGGTCCCGCTTTTGTTTCGTGGCATTTATGTTGAATTTTTTAAGACTTTTTTCTTAGGATGTTATTTCAACTTGGTTGAAAACTTCTCTATTGGAAACAAAATCTTTTCTTGCTTATTGAATTATATTTTGTGTGTTCACTAGCTTCAAATTGAGTTTAGTTGATTGTTTTGTGTATTTGTTTTTAATCAGGTAGTGGTAATTATGCTGCATAAATACGAAGTGTTCTACAATGTCACTTATTAGGACACTAATGCTATTAACTAAATATGGGACAAAATGCCTTTTATAACACCAAATTTGGTCCTAACAAAGCACCTATGTATTACGACCCTTTTCTTAGTACTAAATAGGACTTAATCCATTGTGTTTTCGTCCTATGAAAACACTGCTCTAAGTTTTTTCCAACATAAAGCCAGGTTTTATACAAGAAAACATGGCTCTATGCTCTTTTTTAGAACTCCCGCTCCTTATAGAGCTCGTTTTTCATTAAAACCGGGCTCTATTAAGGGGGCTCTAAAAGTGCCATTTGTTGTAGTAGTGTCAAAATATTATTGAGACCCTTAAAAGGTGAACCTGGTTTTTTAGGAATAAAAAAAAAAAAGACTCGTTAATTATGAAAAGCTCGTCCAATCTCCCAAAAAATAGAGACTTTCCTTCTTGAGACCCGTTTGTATCAAAGTAAAGGTTTCAGGCCCGTTTTTATGAGTCAACCGGTTTCCATTTCATCAAAACTTTGAACGCCATACTTTTCCCTCTCTTTGACATATAAAAAATGAACATCATAACTTTTCCCCCTGTTTATCAATATTAAAGTTTTGAACTATACTTCTCCTCTCTTTAACTTCATCCTAAAAAAACCTAACACACACTTTGTCTTTTCGAACACACACTGCCATTCTGCTCGTCTACACACTCGAAAATAAATTATGCTGATGCTTTTAAAAGCCCTCCCAATAGAGTTTAAAGTGACTTTCTTTTTCAGTAAATGAAGTTTGTATTTTCAAATAATTGGCTACTTGTTTATCATATGATGTCCTTATTATATACGTTTTCTTTATGAAACTCTAATTAGTCTGTTTTAGAAGTTAAATTTTGGGGTAATCTGATTTGCCCGCCAGATGTTTTGAAGAAGTTTAAGAGAATCGTGTCAAAAGTTATTGCCTTTGATGAAAGTTCTAACTTGATTTTTCTGAGACTTAACCGATAACACTTGTATCGTATTTCAGTTGATTTATTAGACTACGACTCAGTAAGTTGGATAGAATTGGTAATTGTTACTTGTTTTTGCTTTGTTTGGGATCAAAAATTGTGTACTGTTAAACATGCATGGTGACTATTTTGTTTGCTTTTAAGTGATAAGGTTGCAATTGTGAATCGTTTATGGTTATTGTAACGACCACAATTTTTTTGAAACCTTTTATAGTTTAATTAGACTGAAAAGTGAAGCGTAGTGTGTGCTACGTCAAAGTATTTATTTTTGATGCATAGTAGTTTCATTCGGACATGCACACTAATAATGTATAAAGCCTATTGCACAATTTTGGATAATCTGTACTACAAAAGACTATGTAGATTTTTAATTGAAGAATGAAGAAAAAATGAAATTTCAGTGAATAGTTTTAAGTTGACGATAGTTTTAACTAAGGGGTATGATGAAAATGAAATCAGAATTGCTACATATCATATAAGTATATACACATAGTCCTAAGGGTCTTAGTATACACAATTTGTTGGATAGTAGAATTGGAAAATTCTACGAGGATCAAAGACGATATGAAATATGAAGAATCTTAATGTGAGTTCATTAGGGTTTATTTGCAAGCTCATCAGTGTTTATTTACAAGTTCAACGCAGTGATTATTTACTCAAGTTTAGTGCAGTGTTAATCTTCAAGTAATGCTATGTGCTTATATCTATGTTATCAGTGGCGTTGTAACACGGTGATAATGTAGAGCTTCAGTGATCCGTTTAAATTCATTGTTGCTCAGCGTATTGAATGGAGAATACAAGCTTAAGGCACGAATATATGTCACTTTAAGTAGTAGTTTAGATGGATATAGTTTAAAGTTTTCTTTCCTGCAATTTAGAGTAAAACGTCAATTAGTGACTATAATAGCGTTGTAAATGTATGAGTTGCCCAAGTTTTATGATATTTGTATTCGAATTTATGTATTCGAATTTATGAGTTGCCCAAGTTTTAACTCTTTGCTTTTAATGTGTTTCAAGATTGCAAAAGTAGCTGTATTAGTTTGTGAAAGCTGGAGATATGTGGTACATTGTTACTGCTTGGGTATGGCTCATTAGTATAGAACCTCTGGTGAAGAGAAGAAATGTTGGCAATGGTATGGCTCATTACTGGGGCTGGTTTACCTATGCCTTACGTCGCTAATCGAGAGAGATTGGCTTTACACTACTACAAAAAGTACTTCCAAGACCTGTTGCAGAATCCTTCGAGACCGGTTTTACATGGGGTCTCTAAGTGGGGGGCTCTCCATGTGAAATCATATCCAGACCGGTTATAAAACCGGTCTAGTTTATGACAATCCAGACCGGTCTCCAGCTATATGCCCGGTCTTAATATCTATATTGAGACCTGTTTAATTATGTACAACTGAACGGGGCGGGGTTTCTATAAGTAAACCGGTTGGGATTACCTTTTTGAAAAGAAAAAAAAATATTTCTATTTCCAACAACATATAAACACAATACCCTGCAGTTTCCAGCAATAGCAATATAGTAACACATACAGTTTCAACAGTATACAACACAAACAGCTTTTGATCCAGAAATATAACTAATAAACCATAAGCGTCTACATATATTCCAGAATTTAACTTAGATGATAACGAGTTCTAGCACTAAACGTACGTACATTCCTAATAACGAGTTCTAGCACTAAACGTACGTACGTTCCAAAATGCCTTCTACAAGAAATTAGTTCGTACATATCATCTTAACTTAAATACTTGAACGTCTAAGCCCAAAAAAATACCACGGCATAAATAACAACCACCTACTATTAATGATGATCAAATGAGACATTCTAAATGCCACTTCAATAGTGTCCTTCACTCTTACTCATGGAGAATGCGATAGTCATGCCAAGGGATCTACATTTAACACCATATACAATATATTGTTGAGACTATCATAGAAAACAAAATTTCTAGAAGATATAAAAGATAGTTGTTGATTAAAATTCAGCTTACTTATTGCATCCCTTAACTATGAAATTTTCATTTACATATTCTAAAATCAACATTAGGAATAGTACTTACTCTTTCAGGAAAATGGTCTTGATGAACGGTTACAAATTCATGCATCCATTTGTGTAGATAGTATCCGCATTCCCATAAACCAGCTTGTTGATTACACTACATTTGAATAAACAAAGTATATATACATGTTAGAAGTTGTATAACAAAAAAAAAATTGTTTGTATTTATCTAACTATCGTGAGACAGGTTACCTCAACAACTTTGTAATTTGCAACAAACTTATTCAAACAACTTGTAAGCCAATAACTTCGCTCGGTCCTTTTCTTGATCTTTGGCTGATGTGAATCCAAGATGTAGCACGTACGTTGCTTAGGGCATACAACAAATAACACCCAATGGGTCTCCCTGATAAAGGTAAAACAAAATTATTGGACCATATATGCACATAAGAAATTAGACAATTTAAACAATACATATCATACTTTTCTATGAATGGCGCAAGGAAAATGTCGTAGGTAGAACTCAATGCTCTCGTCAAGTAATCTTTAACAACTGAAGTATTGTGAAGGCATTTACTTCCTTGAATCAAATATGGGTTTAATAGACCACAACGGTTGGAACTTGACTGCATCATGATGTATTTTCATTTTCAAATACACGTCAATGTCATTCTCGGGTTGTTTGGGGCCTTGAATTAACAATGACATCATGATGTATTTTCGTTTCATACACAACCAAGGTGGGAGATTGTAGTTGCATAAAAGAACTGGCCAAGTGCTGTGACAACTACTCATGTTTCCGAACGTATTAAATCCGTCTGAACTAAGTCCTAGCCGTATATTTCTAATATCCCCTCCAAATTCTTCAAATAAGTTATCAATATTTCTCCATTGAAGAGAATCGGCTACATGTCTCATTTTTCCATCTTTTTTACGCTCCTCGGCATGCCAACGTAATAATTTTGTCTCCTTGGCACCTGCATATAATCGCTCAAGTCTTGGTATTAGAAAATACCACAATAACTTAGCAGGAGGGTCATTTTTTGTCACATCACCGTTAGGCCGATTCTGTTTTATTTGCACATACCTCGATGTTTTACATACCTTGCACTCATGTAGATCTTTGTCATCGCCTCTATACAACATACAATCATTTGGACATGCATTAATTCTTTCAATTTCCAAATCCATTAGGCACATTAGTTTTTTTGCTTGGTATGTTGAAATGGACAATGTGTTGTCATCGGGGAGCATTTCTTTATGCAAAAACTCTAATAGAGTTGTGAAAATTATATCGCTCCAACCAAATGATGCTTTTATCTTGAACAACTTTATCATCGCAGAAAGTATGGTAAGTTTCGTACAACCGCCAAACAAAGCTTTCTCAGCGGCAAGAAATAATTTTTTCAAATTTAGCATTCTCCTTTTGAGCAACATCATCATCCTAGTCATCTAACATGTTATTCAAATCATGACGATCATTATTAATTGGCAAATCAACATCCATATTACATTGAGACGTGCTACCAACAACTCTTTTTTCACCATGAAAATCCCAACAAGTGTACCCTTTCGTGAACACATCTTTTATTAGATGGCTTTTAACTTCCTTAGCGTTTACATATAATACACCATTTCTATATTTTTTACAAGGACAAAAAGTTTCATCTTTTCCACTCCTCACCCGATCATCCTCAGCAACTTTAATGAAATCATACAAATTTTCCACGTATTTGAGGGTAGCTCGCTTTATATTGTACATCCATGTGTAATGATCCATATATAATATAATTAGGAGATATATAAGATGCTCTCGTTTTTTTCTTTCTAAAATAACACTTGATCCCCTTAACTCTTGAGATATAAGTATACACGCATACTCGTAGTGGTATGGGGAAAATGCTATCGATTTTATTTGTAAAACAACACTCGATCTTAAAATAAGCATTCACATTTTAAATGAAGTAGCGTGTTCTAAAAGTAGTCCCAAACTATATATTCCAAGATCAACCTCTAATAGGTTAATATTGGACGGGTGTTAATTAAACTATATATTCATAGATGTTTGGAAATAATACGTTACTTGAACGATCATAAGTCAAGATAGCCTACAAATAATTTGTCCGACATTAATGATTTCCGCAAATGAGCCTACACATATGAAAGAAGATCAAAGAAAAAAAATTAGCTTATAAGAGTAATGTATAAAAGAAAAAATAATTTGATAAATAAGATGTATTTAATACGTTTGAAAGTTGTATTTAGAAGCTTAAAATGGAATTGAATGATGTTTTTGGTTTGAATAGAGACCGGTTTTTATAAAAATAACCAGTGTCGATTAATAAATATATCCAGACTGCTTTTTAACCTGTCTAGTTTCAGTTTTCCTAGACCGGTTAGCCAAAACCTAACCGGTCTATTATATTTTTTCCTTTCAAGACCGGTTGCTTTTTTTAAACCCGGTCCGGATTATTTTAGGGGGCTGGATTTCTTACTTCCAGACCTATTTTTTTGGTTTTAGGTCTCCATAAGGAGGTCTGGATGCTTGTTTATGTAGTCGTGTTACCTCGGGTTATGTTTCTTTTTTTATAAATATGTTTTTCCTTTAAGTTATAAGTTATCGAATTGCTATTCAAATGGTAAGTTTCGTGGACATAGTCATTCACTAACTTTTACTTACGGTCTCTGCAGATGGGGGATATAGTTTATGCAACTAAAAGAGCCTGCTATAGAGATAGATCAATGGCTACAAGTGGTTAACTCATAGCTTACTAATCAACTATTACTTGTTTTAGTTGTTGTTTTAGCTCAGAGTTTACACATTTGGTTTGATATTTACAAGAGTTGTTGCTAACCTAGCATGTAGTACTTGTGTTACTTGGTTGCTTAACTCGCGTGTATACTTATTAATGATGTTTTCAGTTGGCTAGAACTCAATATTACTTGCGTTACTTGAAATGCATAATTCGTAAGGTCTGTTTCAGATTGCTTTTTGAATACATTTATAGGGGCTGTTCAGGATTGCTTGTTGACAAAGCAAATATTTTCGATGAGCAATCCGTAAAAGCTTATTTTTTAATTCTTTTTATTGTTAAATTATGCATAGGGACCGGTTTTAAATCTTGAAACCTGTCTAAATTAAGTTTTTGAGACCTGTTTTTAAGACAACAACCTGTCTCTATTTTGTTTTAGAGACATGTTTTAATCATCAAACCGGTCTCAAGAAGCATGGTCGAGACCGGTTTAGAAACCAATCTCCATTTGATTTCACATGGAGAGCACCCCTCATACAGAGCATACGGAAAACCGGTCTCAATTTGGTTTAGAATGGGTCTTGGAAGTACTTTTTGTAGTAGTGTTGCATACTGGTAATAACCTTATGTTTAAAAGTTGTCCTAAATATACTACGAACAAGAATTACAATTACTACAAATCAAAGGGTTGAAACAAGAAGAAAGAAAATGATTATTTATGTTCACATTTATTTAACACTTGTGATATTAAAATGTCAAAGGTAATAAGTGTTGAGTCATGCGTGAATCTTAGTTAATAAATGTTACATTTATCATGAGGGATATTATAATCTCAAGAGTAATCAATGTTAGGCCACGGATAAATCTTAGTTGATAAATGTTACATTTATCACCGGTGATATTACAATCTCACGGGTAATTTGTGCATGCTACATAAAATATATAATCAACAACTTCAATATTATTAAGTAAGTGAAAAAAGTGCATGTTAACTATTGTACACAATGATGCGTACTTAGATGCTCAGATGATATTTGAATTTAATGATAGTTTACAATGCTTATTAGTTAAGCTTTATTATATAACCAGTCTAATATCACTTTTGATATTTCATAAACATAGTTAATGTCTAATATCACTGATATGTCATAAACAAACGAGTATGTTTTAGTCACGTGATTAATAGATGCTTCAACAAAAGAATAATATATATGAAGCTATCCACTTATGATTTGGAGTTACTATACAAGGCTCGTGAAAGAATTATGTGAAGAAACGAAGCCGAATAAGAAATGCTCCTCAGATATCCCGAGAAATTTGCTATAGTATTTTGACCATAACTTCTTCATACTAACTCCTTTGAAGTTGATTCAAGTGGCCTTGAATAGAGGAAAGTGATATCTACAACTTTTGTGTTTTGGGTTAGAGCCGGATCACAACTGACGAGCTACAAGAATGCAATTACTACAAGTTTGGAAGAGTTTACAGTGTAACCTCACAAATAGATTATGCCATAAACTCAACGTTACGCCATAACCACTTTTGTTATGCCATAAACTCTACGTTACACCATAACCCCTTCAGTTACGCCATAAACACTTACGTTACGTTGTAGAACCTTCCATTTGGTTATGCCGTAAAGTCTATTTTGCCTATATTTTGGAATGTCTACATCAGCAAGGTTACGGCGTAAACCAACGAATCGGTTATGCCGTAAACCATCAGAAACCTGTAAATAGAGGCTGAATTCAACCCAAATGAGCATCCATTCTTCCTCCCATCTGAGGGGACAACTGGGAGATCATCCCAGGTCATTTTAAAGCACTCCACGGCCATCCTAGAAGAGAGAAGTCGGTCCCGATCATCATCATCATAATAGTTTGGTTCGATTATCATGTTTTCATTACTTTCATTAATTTACAGTGATATTGATTGTATGAATTCATGTTCTACTAAAATTTTCGGCTAAGCTTTTCTTATTAATTATCATTATGATTCATTTATTTCTTGTTAATATTAGTTATATTACTTTGATCATAAGAATACCGAATATGATGCTCGCTTACCATGACCAATGGGACAAAGTCTTAGTTACTATGACCTGTAGGACCGGGATTTAGCGAGATAAGTAAGGATTTGATGACCATTCGATCCCTACTTTCCCATATAGTAGAATAAAGTGAATCATTATGTTAATTAAGATTTAATTAGGACTGCATCTCCTTCTCTTCAATCATACTTAGTCATTTCTCTAAAGTTTTCATCCTCTTACAAATCAGTTATTCTAAACAGCTTTTAAACGTGACAACCAATTTAATCTCAGATTTGTAACCACCCTTTAGCTCTTGGGACGACCTCGGGTTTACCAAAACTACACTACTCACGATCGGTTTCTCTGCCCGTTAGTGCATTTGTAAGGTGAAACGGGTTTTATAAATTTAAAACTTGGTAAAATATTATTTAAAACAATTTACGCATCAAGTTTTTGGCGCCGCTACCGGGGAGCTAATTAGGTTTTAAATTTGAGTTTTGTATATATTTTATTTCAGTATTTGTTTCCTTGTAATAGCACAATCTACTATTATCTCTTGTTTGATTTTCAGGAAACATAGAAATGGAGCTGACATTGAGAACATGACGATGAGTGAGTACCTTGAGTATGAAGCTGTGAAAGAAAGAATAGTATGGGATGATGTTCAATCCAGAAGAAGTCCAACACATTATGATGAGGGAATTTTAGCTCTTTTCACCGGAATAAGAGTAATACTTTTTACTATCCGTATTCTTATGACATTCCTCCTCCACCTGTTCAATATCCTAAGAATTATATTGTATCTATCGAGGTAAGCAACGATGTTGACATAGAAAACATGACTATAGCCAAATATAATTTGTACGTTTCTAAACAAGGCCTAGATAAGAATATGCTAAATAATTACTCAAATGGCTTTACACCCTAATTTTTTGCTCAAACACGACACACACCTAACACTCCTGTTGATAAGAAGGATTCTGACTTTTATAAGATCTTGGATGACTTATTTAGAATAGGGACTGATAACCTGAAGCAAATGGGATAAGATATAGTTCAGGATAGTATTTGTAAACAAGATGTTGATTTAGAAAAGGATCGGGAGGAAGATGGTGATGATGGGGATATTTTTTATATGTGGGATATTACAGTTGAAGACGTAGAACGAGTTAAGCAGTTCCTCACACCTAACGTTCCTGATGTTATGGACAATATTATACAACCTTTGATCCCAAAAACCATACACACCACACCGCCTGATGAAGATTATGTAGCACCAGCTACTAAATCAATATTGGAATATCTTTTCGAAGAATTCAGAGACGAGATCTCGAATGTCACCATGATTGATGAAGGGGCAGAATGTAGTCTTACTAAGGATTTAGAGGAGCTTGAAAGACTTCTCGCTAAAGACCCTTTGTCACATTATACGGAGATTCGGGTGCATTCAGTCATCATTAATCCTGATCCTTTCATTTATACTCAACTAATGAGTCCCTTATATGGAATGTTCAAAACATCTAAACCATGTAAGGTAGATAGGGACATTATATCTCCTGGACGGTATGATTTCTATTCATCGTTTCCTTATCCTGTAGCGTACTTACACCCTAATGGTGTCTATTGCTACTTCCACCCACACTTGATCCCAAGTGAGAGGATGGACACCCTATTACCCAGTAAATAAGGGTAGAGTCAAGCTAGTGACTCAAACAAAAACAAGCACTTCGTGGGAGGCACCCCATGCCTATCTTTTGATTCATGTCTTATTTCATTTCAATTTTTGCATATTAGTTGGTTTGTATATTCCTTACTTGGTTTTGCAGGGGTATAACAACGAGGAGACGAAACTCAAGGTCACCTCGACTCGTAATTATGTGGTAATGTTGCTACTGTTGTGGCAATTACGTCATAACCAGCACACTTACACTGTTGTGGTAATGTTGCTACTGTTGCTACTATTGTGGCAATGACTTGGATGGCTAGGATGACTTTCTGGTTTGCTCTCACCAAACAAACACAACTAGCACACAAGATTGAAGATAAGCAGCCTATATAAAGAAAAGAAGACAGAGTGTGTAGAGCAGTTTTTTTTATCTAGTGTAAATTTGCAATTCTTAGTGTAATGTTATTTTCAATGTCTTAGGTTTAATGTTGTTTTGTCTTTAAATTATACTCTTTCAGTCTACAGCTTTGTATACCTTTCAATATTAATGCAAAAAAAAGTAAAGTTTCTAAGTTAAGTTAAATTTTTTCTTTTAAGGTTCGTTGCACTCAGTTAATTCCCTGTTTTCAAGCATCTACATAAGCCTTCATAAGCTCATTCAAGCTTATACATTCTGTTTTTCATCATAAAAGAAATTGAAACGCCTTTTACATGTTTTACTGTTTAAATAAGAAAAATTATGGTTTGAAGCATTTGGAGCATGGTTAATAATAGATTGCCATGGTTTTAGAGCCTCATGGGAGGCAATAGGTTGTCATGGGTTACTTGAATTCAGCCAACAAAGTTTAAGGAACTTGTAAGTTCTTTATTCTTCATTTTTTCTTCAAAAGTTACTGTTAGCCACGCTTAATTTTAGCTTATTTTGTATTATTGTTGTTGTTTGCTGCTTATTATTCCTTCTTATATTGTTTTTTTTGTTTCCTGAATTATTATAGTTATTGTTTCTTTGTTTTTATTTAATTTTGCCTTTTATAGCTTATATCAAGTCTTGTTTGATTGTTGTCATTGCTTATTTTAGAGTTTTTATAAGCCCATTAGGTTATTAGCAAGCTAAATATTATCTGGTATATGGGACTTGTTCATTAAAAACCAGTGTAATTAGCTATAAACCAATCTTCCTACCTTAAAGGGGTGTTTGGGATAGAGGGTAACATGGGTCAAATGATGGTAAATTTTGATTCTTTTCCTTTTAGTCCCTTTTAATAGCTTAAAGATGTCCTTAATTTAGTTTTTTGAAATTCCACAAATCAAAATTTGAGATCATAGCAGCTATGGTTTTAATCTGTCAATCTTAGTTTATTTTATTTGCTTATTAGCAGAAGTTTTAAATTAGTTGCTTAGGAGTTGTTTTAATACTTGTTAATAGTCCTAAATGCAGTAGTAAAAAGATGGGTTAAGTGTGCATTTGTTGTTCGTGTTTGGAGTCAATTCTGTCTAATGGTTAAGTACAGTTTTATTTTAAAATAGTTATTTAAGTAACTTTTAATCATATATTATATTAAGTAGTAGTAAATATGTGTTATGAATTTGCTTGACATGTTATGGATGCCATCTCAATCTGTTTAAGCGGGGGGGGGGGGGGGGGTTATTATGTTGTTCTGGCTTTCCATTACCTAGCTTAAATTTAAGCCCAAAGTTGTGCCTTTGCCTGTTTTGTAACTATGTTTGTGACAACAGCTTATTAAGCTTTTATAAGCATATTAACCTTTTATAAGCTTAATTTTCATTCATCTTTGCTTATTCCCACCTGCATTTGCTTATTAAGTCTAGTTAAGTATAAGTTTCGCTTATTTGCCCTTTTCCTTTGCATATTCTGTCTAAAAATCCAAAAAGAAAAGTCATTTGTTCCTTTAAGCTTATTTAAGCAATCTGTCTGTTGTTTTGGCTTATTCTGAGCTTATTTGTAGCTTTTATAAAAAGTGCTTTCATAAAAAATGTTTATTTTTGTCTTATCTTCAAGATTGTAAAAAAAGTTTTCAAAAAAAAAGGGGAAGCTTTGGAAGAAGGGGTGAGCTAGGGCTCGAACCCCCCCCCCCCCCCCCCCCCCCCCCCGACCTCTCACAAGCCTCAACCTTTTAAACCCCTACACCACTACCGCTGTGCCTACAATAGCTATTCGTAGTGGTTTTGTAGGATTTATTATATAAGGGCTTGTTGGCCCATTTGTATAATAAGCTGTTTGGGCTTATTTACCTGCTTATTTGATAAGCTGGTTTCACCAGCTTAATTTTCATGGGACCAGTATCCTTTAAGCTATTTTATGTAATTTTTCTAGAATTTTTTATAAACGTTCAGTATTTTTTATAATTTATTTTCTTTAAAAATTTAAAAATTCAAAAACAAAAAAAACAAAATAAAAATAATAATCAGAAAAATACAAATCTTTTTTTTTAAATTTTCTTTTATTGTGTATTCTCTAGGAAAAATAAATTTACATATGTAGGGTCATATTTTCGTTCCCGTTCTTGTTTTGACTCGTTTTTAGTCTTAATCAACTCCGTTTTCGATCTAGTTTTTTTTAAACTTCGTTTTTAGTCAAGTAGAATCTATTTTTAGTTTAAAAATTGTTCTAGGGCTAAAATTGCAAAATTTAGGTTTTTGACCCTCGTTTTCCGTTCTGTTTTAGGATTTAAGCGTTATAGCTTTCGTTTTTAGGTTTAATTTAATCGTTTTTGCATATTTAACTTGTAGAAATAGAAACAATCATATATTCGTAAATATTCACACAATCGATTCTCAATTCGTAATTCGATTTTCTATTCAAGCCTCGTTGGGACATAACGACCCGGGAAATCAAACTTCCGGTTACATAATCTTATTTTATATTGTGAATTCTTAACCAATCCTTGGCTAAAGGAATTTGGTTGATTGTTTGCTGGTGTTAATATATATATATATATATATATATAATTATAATATATATATATTATATATATATATATCTATTTATATATATATTATATATATATACATAGATTTTAACGAATTCAATTGGTTTAATGGGAGTCCTTCCACAGAATTTCTCCTTTCATTGTGGTCGTTAAACAAGTGAGATTCCTTTATTCCTTATCTTTTTATCCTAGTTTGAATGTTGAATTTGTCTTTTTCTACGTGTGGTTGATGAGGGTTTGTTCAAAGGAATTCTCCTGCCGGGATCGATCTCCATTTCCCATCTTTTTTATGCGGATGATGCTATGTTTATAGGGGAGTGGTCTGATGGCAACTTAAGAAGTATCTTAAACATTCTTAAGTGTTTTTTCCTTGCGTCTGGTTTGCAAATAAATATTCATAAGAGTCAAGGGTTGGGCGTGGGAGTTCCGCGACATGTTGTAGATCAGGCGACATCTTCTATCGGTTGTTCTATTATGCAAAACCAGTTCCGGCACAAGGCTTGGGCTGACATTGTTCTCAAGTTAAGATCGCATCTCTCTAAGTGGAAGGTGGTTTGTGTCTCAAGATGGTTCCCTTTGGTTTCGTGTTATCGGAGCTTTGTATGGTTCTTCGATTGGTTCTCATCCGACTCATATGTCGTCCAATTGGTGTTCTATTGTGCGGGAATTACACTTGTTAAAAGACAAAGGGTTCGATTTTAGGTCACATTGTAAAAAGCGTGTAGGGAATGGTAATGATACGCGTTTTTGGCTTGACAGATGGATTGGTGATAAACCCCTTAGTGTTAATTTTCCTCGCTTGTTTGCTTTGGAGTTGAACAAAGATGTTTCGGTGGCTGTTAAAATGGATACTTCGGTGTATCATTCCTTTCGTAGAAGTGTACGGGATGGTCTCGAACAACAGCTTATGGTAGATTTGTATACGGTGCTGGAAGCGGTGTCCTTATCCAATTCTCAAGATCGGTGGATATGCGATTTGGCCCAGCTTGTTTTGCGCCGTATTTGTCGATGGTGGGATTTGGATTGGCAGTTTTGGACGTCGTTTCCGGAATGGCAGTCTTGGTTCTCTTCTATTCGGCTTTCGTCCAAGGTTAAGAATATGTTGGAAGGAGTTTTTTGTGTTGCTTGGTGGTCTATTTGGATGTTTAGGAATCACACTATTTTTGATGAGAATCCCCCTAGTCGTTCGGCGATTTTTGATAACATTGTGTCTTGTTCTTTCAATTGGTGTCATAGTCGATGTAATAGGATGTTTTCATGGGAGGATTGGCTAAAAAATCCCCATTTAATTTTCTTGTAATGGTTCCTCTAGCTTCTTGCTAGTTAATAATATTTGCCGTTCAAAAAAAAAGAATTTGGAATTTTCATCCCCTTATTTGATACTAAGTGTTAAAATTTATTTTACTTGTGTAAATGTATATTTAGTTTAGTCTATATGTTTGTAGATGAGTTCTCATGTCTACATACTATCACAGTAAACAATAAAAAAGAACAAAGACATTAACTCAGTTTATGTATTAGACATGTTCCCTTTTCGTCTAAACTTTTTGGTTTGACCGGTTTGAAAAATAAAACCATTAAAGATCATAAGAAAAGGTGGCATCTCCACTCGAACGAAACAAAATGATAACCGTATTATAAATTATAAGTAACAGTGACATCTTTACCCAAACAAAACAATATTGTAAATCAAAAGTTAATACATTTTAGAGTTAGGTGATTGATTCGAGCATTGATATTCATGACCATGCCCATGTTGCCCCATAATAAAAATACAATTCTTGGGTATAAGTTTATTACTGTATAACGAGTCAATATAACTTTAATCTGCACTATTTACCTTTGGAGCTGGTTGCTTCATACGGGTTCACATCTCAACAATCAAAGAACTTTTCACAATAATAGCATAATTTGCATTGACCTCTTTGAAGTGGCAGATGCAACCTGTTATCAAAATATATGTCCTTTACTTCATGATAAACTAAATACCATTTTCAACTCAAACATATGCACTGTGTTATTTGAATTGTTAGCATCCTCTTAAAGCGTTGACATCTCTTCTTATTGTTTGGTTTAGAGCTTTTAATTTAACTATTGGTTCTTAGGTAATAAAAAGCTTTTAATCTTCGGCCAAACTGATCTAGAAACTTTCATCGAACAATTTTTAGAAATTTCATGTTTGGGAATTCTGAAATGGTTCTTGACTTAAAATCCAAAAAAAAAAATTCCTCTCATACGAGTCACAAAAACATTTACCCGCGATTATTAAATCAAGGACATAATCAAAATCCAAAAACTAGTGTTAGGAAAGGGGTAACTCATACATGCGATAAATCTTTTATATAATAAAACAAAACGCTTTTTGACATGGAACTTTTGGAATTTACTTGAAGTGTTTCGGATAAATACCAAAAGTTACCTATCTTAACCTACTATTTTCTTTTAAGTTATTTAGATCTAGGGTTAATGTCAAATTATTCTTGCAATATTTATAAAAACTATAAAAACCAACTTGCCAATGATTGGGTAGGTGGGAGTCATTGAATCGTTCCGCCATATCTTTTGCCTAATTATGTAATTCTGTGTCAACGAAAAAGCAACCAATGATATATTAGCATAACTTGTCACCAACCTAATAAAGTCTATATATAGGTTTAAAGTAGGTTGTTTTTTTAGGAATTTTTGAATTGTAATGTGATATGGTAATATGGGATAATTCATCTTCAATTAGGAAGTGTGTTTATTTTTTTATTTAGAAATTTACGCTCTCGTCGGAAACTATGAAACTTAATCTAAATATCCCTTTCACCAGTCGTAGGAACCACCAAAAACTTCAATTAGCATTATGACGCAAACAGAGAGTGTATGCAATATACCAGAAAATTGATACCTCAGAAATATATGTTCTATTAATTTGTTCTCTTTTACTAATGATATGTTTCAAAAACTTATGACTTATAATCTCATATTCAACTATGGAAGTCAACTTAAGACACTTACGATTTCAATAAGTATTATCAATGATTTGATGCCGAAGTTTCCACAATACAACTCTCAAAATTATTATCAAATATCTCCATTGCGATACTACTGAAAACGAATTTAGATCATATTGTTAATTTATGAATTTAAAATAATGATGAATTCAGATTTAATCTTCTGGTGTAAACATACCAACTTTATTAGCTAAACAATATAAAAACACAACCTTTTGTAATAGGAGTATCAGTAGATGCTAACAATATCACTTTAGAACAAATCGTATTTCGAAGTACCTTGCGAGCAATTAATGCAGCAGCTTTGAATATCCATACCTACTATCTCCAACTTCACCGGTTCATAAAACCTGGCAACATAGGTAACATTAATTGGTCAACTCAGTCTAATCTGCAAAGAGCACACAAACTATATAATACAATGATTTTTAGCTATGGCTTATACAAAATCATAATGAATATAAGCAACTCTCTAAACTCAATCCCAAAATATAACATTATAGGTAAGTAAAATGAAAAAAAGATTACCTTTTGAAAGCAAATACATTGTTTAATTGTGCTTGGTTTCCAATATCAACACCAGGAATTTAGTCATGAGAATAATCTAATACCCTAAATCTATAATAAAAAAATAAGAATGAAAAATTAATATGCATTATAATAATTAGCCAGAAAATATACGTGTGGTAAATCAAGTAACTGCGATTTACAGATGTTGATTAGCCGGAAAGCATACCGTTGGGTTATATTTGATTAAGCTTCAATTTGATGTTCTTCATAAAAACTAATATTTAAAAAAAAAATCCTAAATCAATTAGCTACAATCTGACTAATCATATTGAAGGATGTCGACTTAGGGTTCTTTTGATCGCCGTTTAGTTTTTTGTTTTTTTGTTCCAATTTGCGATTTACAGATGTCGACTTTATGGATTGTTATGTTTCTTTGATTGTTTGAATTAGGTTCTTCTCTTTTGAATGAATAGATGATGTTCCGTGTTTCTTTTCTTTATTTACACTTTTGTCTTAGACAATTGATTATTAAATTTCAAACCCATGTGTATTTTTTTGTTTTTTCAAGATATAATATGTAAAACCGAATTTATAATATTTTTTAGTCAAAAAAGGAAATAATGAGCTTTTATTTTTTTTATATCTAAAAAGAAAAATCTAAATTAAAAAAATATTACTAAATAAAGTATGATTTGATTTTTCCGAAATACGAATACCCCACTTGACGTTTTCCTTTACTATATAAAAGATATTTTTTTAAATATTGGTTTCTATTAAAATATATGCACGTTTTAATGAATATTTATGTAATTGCCCATACAATTATACTTAGTAAACTAAGTTAAAAGAAAAGTTATATTTTTAATCAAATTGCTACATGTAAAGAATGTTACAAAAACAAAGAAAATGAAGTTGCACCTTTATTTCTTTTGTGAACATCAAAATCATAGTTAGGACTAGGGGTGTAAGTAGGGTCGGGTTGACCCGAACCCGATAAGGCTAATCGGGTCGGGTTACATCGGGTTAAAAAAGTTTGTCGGGTATTTTTGACCCGAACCCGATAGTGTTATCGGGTCGGGGTTGGGTTAGATATGTAATGCCATCGGGTTATCGGGTAAACCCGATAAGACCCAAAAATCAATATAGAATTTTTTTTAATATAATTAAGATATTCAATCATCTAATTTAATGCCACTATAATCCAATTCTTGTACGTAACGAGGTTTTGAAACCCGCGCTTCGCTGCCAAATGTTTGCGTGTTGTGTCGTTTTACGGTTATTAAACGGGGTTAGTTAATCTTTAACGGACCAAATAAAAATACATTAAAGCTCATTCTAAAAAAAAAAACTCAAGCGCATGCCCAAACCACCCGCGAGCCCAAGCCCAGATGCTTAGCCCAGGCTTGAGCTCAAGGAAGCCCAAAAGTGCCTGCTTATCAAAGATCAAAGATGCTTGTGGGATGTTTCAGTAAATTTCCTTAGATTGTCAACCTTCGTTGGGCTTAAGTTCATACAAAAGGCTAAAAGCCATGCCAAATAATTTCAGAAAAAACAAAACAAACAGCTCTTCTTGCTGCTGCTGTTAGAACAACGCTCCTTGCATCTAATTCAACCCTTTGACAGCACTGTTTGTTGGACCGTAATTGTAAAAGTCTTGTTGGACAAGATTCAAAGTACAGCAAACGAAAACCAAGGGACTGAACTTGTTCGTTAGATAGTTAGTAACCGACTAGCGGTTAAGTTAGTTATGGTAGTTAGTTAGTTATTTGGTTATGTTAGTTAGAAAGGTAGTTATTGTCGGTTACTACCGAATAGACACAAGTCAAAGGGACACACCCTTTCGTACTCTATAAATAGGAGTCATATGTAAACATTTAGAAGTGTGTCTCATACAACAATATAACAGATCTACATGAAATTCTAAAAGTACGATCCTAAATGAAAACTTAAAATAGGAATCTTTTACGACCTGTAACTTTGGTGTTTGTTTTCCCCCGTGTTTCGTGTTGTTATGGAACACGCTCTATACTCGTTCTTGTCAATAACTGAATCTATGACCTGTAACTTTGGTGTCTAGTGGGTCAGTAAACGGTTCAAAACTGTTGCATCTAACACGCATGTTTCAGTCTCAAATAATCAAATACGCATATATAAGGACTACGATGGGGTGTTTGGGATTGCTTAATTATAAGTTTTATCTGCCCTATGTATGGATTGGCAACTAACATATAGTTCCGAAATTCATCATCGCTGCTCTACGCACGAATTAGTAGCCGCTACAGAAGGGCGATGAGTTTATTGTAATCTCTCACAGATTCTACATTCTATGTAACAACTATACTTGCACTAAAAAAATGATTCTCTCAGATTATCTTTAAGGAATTTTTCATCTTGAATCTAGTGTATTAAATGCATAAGATAGATAAGGTTATATGGGCAACCTGTTTAAGCAGTTTTAAGGGTGTTCGAGATTTCTTTTCCAAGTTATCAATAGGAATGAATTAAGTCATTTTGAATGAGCAAATTGAGAATAACTTACCTCAAAAAATTAGTAAGCAGATGAGCGGTTATAATAAGCAATCCGAAACCCCCTTTTAGTAGTTGCTGCGAAATATGATTTCAAATACGGAACACTCATGAATAAAACATGCAAATATACGGGGCTACAGTATACATGTTCTGAGCAAAACAGAATGACATTCGCTTATGGCGTGTCCGGAACAGTTTTATCTAATTATTAATCAACTAACTGACCGTTTGAGAAATCCTTAGTATCTAGTAAATGTAATACATTTTAGGACCAAAGAAGACTTTCTTGTGACTACATGAGTGACTTTTCGTGAAATGGGGTGAAATGGCCTAGAACTTGATTTGTGGTTGTACTAACTTAACATCAAAGTAAACCAATACATACTGGTATAACTAGGTTTAAATAAAACTAAGCTCCAAAAAATATACAAACCTTGATTGGGGTCTGATTGTGTGTTTTCTGCATCAGTGGCTTAACACCTGTTAAAGATACCCCTGCATAGTGACAAAGTGCCTGTAGATTAGTCAAATACTAAGAAATTGATTAGAAGAACAATGCATATAGACCACATGACAACGATAATAGAGTACACGTATTCACGATAGTGAGTGCAAGTTAGCACATAATTAAGCCTTAGTCTCAATAAATAACTGCACATACCTATAGCGTAGACTATGTATGCCACAACGCACACCTTTACCATATATCCCCATAAGCAACTGGACGCTCGAGAAAGTAGACTTTAAATTCATTTCCTTTTATGGCCGCCACATCCTTCAATAACAGAAATAAAGGAAGGTTCAGTTTAAATTCCCCAAAAACTTAGAATCCGTTGAATCTAAGCTAAGGGTATATACATAATCACTTACGCATATATGAGCCACCAAACACTCTTAAACAGATATAAAACATAAACAACTACAGTGCTACAAAATTACCTTCGCCTTGGCATGAACAAAAAATCACACCACAGACCATGCATCAGCTGAGACACTACCTTGTCGAAATCAAAAGCAGTTGGAAGACTTGAGGCTTCATTAACCTGCAACACTGTCGGTCCCTGCTAATTTCAAGCACTGTGATTTTATTTTGTTTCCAAAACTTCAAGCACTCTAACTAACCAAAAGAAATATAGGGTCACGTAAAACTCAATTGCAAAGAAATCTAAAAAGCATGTCAGGTACTACCTTAAATGTGTCGTGAATCATGTGTTAATGTCGAACTTACTTTTCAAATTGCTCAAAGGCTAGCTAACTTTAATCTTGAAGATGACAATGATGCTGCTTTTTTAGTACTATTATCAAATGTGTATGCACGTGCTAAGAGCTGGAAAGATGTTGCAAATGTGAGGGAAAAGATGATTCAGTTGGCACTGAAAAAGCTTCCTGGAAGAAGTTGGGCGCAAATAAATGGGTCTGTTCATGAACTCTGAAGTCTTGATCGTGTTATTCCAATGTTTTTGATTCAATATATTAAAGCAATTCAGTAACAACCTGTATTGGTTAAAGACTTCATTAGTCGGTCAATAGAAAGTATATATGTCATGACAAAACTTATTTTAAAAAGTTATCATAGCGTAAATGTGTATAAAGAGCATTTTTATTTCTATACAGTAGCGACGTACCTGACCAGAGCCGGAAGTTTGTGATAAACACACATCTCTAAGCTTTTTTTTGAACGGCAATTTGTGGCTACATGGCCCCTAGCCATGAAGGCATAGCGAGCCCACACAACCAGGTTGGGTCCAGCCCAGAAGGCAATGGCACCCTTCCCTTTACGCACGCGGGAGGAAACCCCTATCGACCTCGACAAGACTCGAACATGAGACCTTGCCTAGGAGGGTAAAACCTCCATACCATTGGACCAAATGCCCGTTGGTTTCACACATCTCTAAGCTAACATACAAAGCTTCTGCATATTTTAATTCAGCAACAGAGATTTGTTGTTGTGCATGTATTGTTGCCCTTTCAATCTCGTCCTCAAATGCTTTCTGCTGTGATTTGTTTTCTGCATAGAGTTTGTCAATTTGTGTCTCAAACCTTTTATTCAAACTTTTGTAATCAAAAAATCGAAGTGCTTCGTTACTGTTAGTAATTTGCCTGTTAGTTACACGACTATATGTCTACTAAGCTAATAGCGATAGTTACACGACAATATGTCTACTAAGCCAATAGCGAGATATACGTTAATACACTTCCATTAATAGTTTAAAATTCAAGTATTATGCACCAATAGGAAAAAGTAAACTATAACATACCAACGAAGAGGGGTCCTTCCATCATTGTCGAGTACATCAAAATCAGCATGATACTTGGATACTATGTAATTCAAAAATGATGTTTTCCCATACTAAGCAGCAACATGAACTACCTGCAAAGAAGCTCTTAATCAGAATGATTCATCATTTAATTGCCAAGTAAAACCTAAACTTTTAGATGCTTGTTTTGTTTATTAACTTACAGACTTAGCATTTTGATTAGCTTAAACTTCCATTAAAGCATGAAAGCACTAATAAAAGGTGTTCCTTACCATATAGTCATATAGAACTGTTCTTATTCTTAAGTTTGAGGCTTTGAGTAACAAAATCAGTTTTCCTTTCAATCTCAATGGTTCAGGTTGACCTGTACAACCCGTAAAGTCACCACTTGCTCCTTCGTAAGATATGATCAAAGGTTTCCCTGAATCAAGAACAAATATGAGATACTATCTTTATCGATACTTAAAAAGGGCATCTAAGAAGAGCTTAATATGTAAAAAGGAATACCTTGAGTTTTGTTTTTGACCTGGGTTTAGGCAAAGTTCTCCAACACCTACAAACTATAGTAAAAAATCTCATTCAAAGATAATACGGAATAATTCAAGTACATGAAAACTAATCTACGAATTGCAATGCGAGTAGATCATTATTGACCACCTCAACAAATTTTTATACGTCTATACAGCCTAATTCAAGCTCATAGCCAAAATAGCACAATCTCGGCCACACATGACATGTTGGACAGCTGTTAAAAGAGACAAAATAGTCATGTTTCTAAAATAGAACAATTAAATGTATTTTGATCACCATGAACCGTCATATATACAAAAGCGCTAATTTACAAACCTTTAAATTATACAATAACTTTATGCAAGTTATCCTCTCTTTCTTCTCAATGTAAATTTGATTTTCTTTTCCCTAATAAATCACAATAGATGATAATCAAAATAAAATTTTATCAGACTCTTCCTTCAATCACAACTAAGTTGTGATGTACTCCATGGTGGTATAAACTTAAACTAAGAACCGTAGGTAACAAAAGATGTCCATATATAGCATCGTAGTACCATTTGTTTCATAACATAGTTAACTAATATACGCGCAAGAATGATACCAGGTGTGTGCACATATTGTGACACCTCGTCCGATGATGCCAGTCGATCATTTATCATCCCTAAAAGTGTATATAAATAAGTGTGCAACTTATAAGAAAAATGTATTAGTCCGCTTTGCGTAAACCCTAAACACAAAAGAGGGAATATCATGCACCTAGCTCGAATACAAAAAAACTTGAAATGAATCCTCGATTTCTTAGATGACAATTTATGTCAAATCACGAGATAGAGGCATTCATTACCTTTACATCGGCTAAACAACTGAATTGCAAAAAAGGGTCTTCGAAATCAATGTAGCATACTCATAAGTGATTATTCATACACGTTAACGAGCCGTGGCACTAGCATGTCTATCTTATCATTCTAGCTCGCTTGTATTAAATCATTGTGGTATGATTGGATCATTGATCCAATCAAAGCTTGTACTCATATGTTGTTGTTGGACAACGTGTAACTTTATTATTAATAACTATTTATAGGAGATTACATCAATCAAACCCTAACAGACCCAAAGCCCACAAACCGGGCTTCGGCCTAATTATCCACTAATAGTTGTTACCTTGTTTATCTAGCTCCTTTCTAGATTATTTATGAATTTGTTTCCTCCGTAAAAACAAAAGAGCCCGCTGAAAAAATTATGAATCTTATTTATAAAAACTACTCAAATCTGAATTTGCGTATCAATTACAACCCAGATCTTAATCAGATAAACAAATCAACCCAAACAATCCAGGTGTGGATCTATTATCTAGAATGATAATAGTTCAATTACGACAGAATAATCACAAGATCAAGATGACGTAATCAAACTAGGGTTTACAATTTTTTAGAGAGGGAGAGATAAACGTTTTTAGATAGAGAGAGGTATTCAGAAAAGTGAGAAAGAAGCCAGCTTTTATACTGGTTGACCACACCGACTTTGATAGAATCCAAACTTGCCAAAATAAGCCCTTCAACTATAATATTTTTCCATCTTGAGTCAAAACACCTTTTTATGCTTAAACTAAAATAGACAAATAACACAATTAGTCCCTCAACATATATGTTTACTCATTGAGACTATTAAATCAATATCCCTCCTTAGTCTCAACGTGGTAAACATCAAACATACCAAGTATTTTAACCAACTCCAAATGTTGAACTGTATCCAACCCTTTGGTAAGGATATCTGCAATTTGATTTGCAGAATCCACCTTTACAATTTTAACAACACATTTTAAAACTTTTTCTCTAACAAAATGTAAGTCAATCTCAAGATGTTTTGTTCTTTCATGAAAAACTGGGTTGGTATCTATCTTAATAGCAGAATTGCTGTCACAATGAAGTGAAACAGGCAAAAGATTTTCTATTTGCAAATCTTTTAAAAATTTTAAAATCCATATCACTTCACTGGTTACTGAAGCAAGAGCTCTATACTCTGCTTCAATTGAAGATTTAGAGAGAGTATTTTGTTTCTTATTTTTTTAAGAAACAAGAGAATTATTAAGAAATACACAATATCCAGTAACAGATTTCCTTGTAACAACGCATTTAGCCCAATCAGTATCAGAATAAGCAGTAAGAAACATACCAGAAGTCTTAGTAATATGAATTCCCAAACCTGGAAAACTCTTGAGATATCTTAATATCTTAAAAGCAATCTTAATATTAGAAGTCAAAGGAGAATGCATAAACTGACTTAAGCAATGCACAACATAAGAAATATTTGGCTTAGTATTGGTCAAGTAAATCAACTTTCCCATCAATTTCTGATAATCAGTAATATTCTCAAGTAAATGATCTTTATCACTAGCTTCATTAGAAATAGCTTAGACATAAGAGGAGTTTTAGCAGGTTTACATGCAAGCATACCATACTCAGATAAAAAGTCAAGAACATACTTTCTCTCATTGAGGCAAATACCTTTATTAGTATCTACAACTTCAATTCCAAGAAAATATTTAAGTTTACCTAAGTCTTTAATCATAAATTTAGACTTGAAAAACACTTTAAACTTATCAATCTCAAAAACACTATTACCAGTAATGATAATATCATCCACATAAATCAACAAAGAAAGAAACACCCCCTTATCAGACTTGGTATATAAAGAATTTTACTCTGACTAAACCCATTTTAAATCAAAGTAGAAGTCAACTTAGCATTCCACTGTCTAGGAGCCTGTTCTAAACCATATAAAGATTTTTTAAGCCTGCAAACCTTATTATTAGAATGAAATTATCTTTCTGGTGGCTTCATAAAAATAACCTCTTCTAAATCACCATATAAAAAAGCATTATTCACATCAAGTTGAAAAACAGACCAAGACATAGATACAACAATATTCAATAAACATATAATAGTCACCATTTTGACATTAGGAGAAAAAGTTTTCTCATAATCAATTCCTTCCTTTTGCCTAAAACCTTGAGCAACCAATCTAGCTTTATATCTATCAATCTCACCACTAGACCTGAACTTAACCTTACAGATCCATTTACTTCCAATGGCTTTTCTACCTTCAGGTAAATCAACCAATTCCTAATTATCATTTCTAAGTGAAGCATCTATTTCTTGATTCATAGCATCAGTCTAGTGAGAAAACTTAGAAGCTTCAAAATAAGTTTTAGGTTCTTTGGTTTTATTAAGTTGAGTTACAAAACAAAAATTTTCAGAATTAAGTTTTGAATAACCAACATATTTCTCAAGACCATATTTAACTTTTGATTCAATAACAAAATCATTATAATACCTTGTAAAAACACTTTGTCTTGAAGACCTTCTACGTAATCTTTACCCTTTTTATGTTCTGAATATTTCATTTATAGTCCTTTGACTATTTGACCTTTGACTATTTGACTTTTGTTAGTTTATTCAAATATTGTACCGTTTTGACAGTGGTTATTTTATTAGAATTGTGATAATTTATGGTTATTTGTGTATAATATTCTTCTTTTAAAGGATATCATTATGTTATTTGTATTTCGGGTGGTTTGACCCGTGAATTTTAAGAAATACTGAAAAACAAGTCTGACACGCCTGTTAATGTCCAAATAAGCTTTGAAGGGTTTAAAGTGTAAATGTGTTGTGTAATACTCTAGGTTAATAGAAAAATATTTTTAAAGTGAATAAAAATGCTAATTAACTTTGGGGTAAATTTTATGGTTGAGTTTTATGAGTATTTAAGTGATCCCGACACGAAAAGAAAGAGCCGGGACTCCTTTGGATAGCATAGCCGGTCATGGGAGCTTAAGGGGACAAGGAGGCTTAAATTTACCTAATATGTCCCAAGGTTGTACACATATATGCCTTCCACTAGAACCTTTTCTCATTATCCTTTATCATTTTCAAACAAAATAAAGCACACACAAGTGTGTGTGTGTGCTCTATGCATCCGACCTAAGCAAGCAACAAACACCCATAAATTTTCCAACTTTAATCAAGAACGAGATACTACGGGTTGATACGAGTATTTAGGTATTCATTTAAACAACGTTTGGGTTGTCCGGTTCGTGTCGAAATCTACATTTTTGAAGATTTTCTTGTAAGTTTTCAAATTTAAATTTCGTTTGTCCTTTTGAGTTTATTTTGATGCATAGATGTTAGTTGTACAAGTTGATCGTTGTGAAAATCGATTTTTGGAAATGAAACGGATATATAAAGGGGTGTTTGGTTCGTTGGATTTAAAAAGGAAAAGAGGGGTTTTTGTAGCTTTGATGTTCTAGTCATGATGGTTGAATAACATATGTTGCTAGATAGCTTATTTTTTATAGTAGCTTGTATAGCTTATTTTGGGCTTATTTTTAAGCTATTTATTGGCTTATTTTGGGCTTAAATGCCACGTCATTTTCAAAATCACAAGGGAAGTGATTTTTGACAATATTTGTGATATGACGTATCTTTGTGGACTATTTTTATAACTTATGGTGGTAACCAAATGTGATGCGTAGCTTATTAGCTTATTTTCAAGCTTAATATATGTATTGTGGTGCTTATGGACTCACGGCCCAATAAGCCTATTTAAGCCGTGGCTTAATGGAAGGGCTTATTATGGTCCGAATTATTTTCTACTTATTAGTATGAACTTATGTATATAAATAGACCTTGATTTTGGACTTGGTTCATATTTTGGACTTATAAATATCTTAATGGACCCTTGTTGGGCCTTAAAGCCCAATAAACGATATTTAGTCGTTATAAGAGTTTTGATGAACTTTTGAAAGTGAAAATGTATTTACGAAGTGATATTGAACGATATTTTGGGAAAAACATTTTAGTAAACGTTAAAGATTGAGATTTTAGAATTTTGTAGAAAAGTGTCGAATTGGTAAAAAGTGTTGAAATTAAGGTATGAAACCTTGGAAAATTTTGAAATACGGGTCATGTCGAAATTTTGTAAAAAGTTTATACTTAGAAATTTTATCTAAAAACATGATTTTTGAATTTTAAATAATAAAATATTATTTAATTATTTTATTTATTTAATAAATTCACTAGAAGACGAAAAATACAATTTTTCTCGAAACTTCTCAAATATGTTTGTTATGAGTAAACGTTCCATTTTCAACTCTAATATGATTATTTTTACGATGACTAAGGTTACCGAATGGACCTATCGAGATATATTTATAATTATTAATTATAAATTATAAATTATAAATATTTACTTATTTTACTTATCTATTTTCTCTAAATAGTATGAGTATGTATTATCGAGTAATGGGATTGATATGATTGTGGGGATATGTCGTCAACCATCACACCACTAAATTATTATGGGTAATTGTACAACGCGTCTAAACTCTATGCATCAAACGTGAAGACTGTTTTGGAAATGAATGATTAAAAATGGGACATTAAATGGACTAGGTCATGTGCGGGCGTCGTTGCATTTGCTTGTGTGATTGAGATTTGGTTGCTAAAGACTTGCTTGAGGTGAGTTCTCATAGCCCCATTTTTACTGTCTTTTCTGTTGGGGGAAATGATACTCAAATATGTTTTGCTATGTTTTGAATTGAACTGTGTGAAATGTGGTTTTGTTTATGGGACCAGATATGTGTTTATGACTGCTATGTGAATATTATGTGATCCATGATTATTGGATCAAATAGGTACGCCTACCCAGTATTTGTGTGATTATTGGACCGAATGGGTACATCTACCCAGTATTAGTGTGCTTATTAGATCGGATGGGTACGCCTACCCAGTATTTGTGTGATTATTGGAGCTGAAGGGTATGCCTACCCTAGTTTGTGTGTGGTCCTGCCCTAATTTCGTGCTCCAGCTGGTAGGCCTTTTTGGTGCGTAAGTGACATATAGTGATTGACTAGCGGGAATGCTATGTCATGGATTGTTTGCATATATATTCACTGTCATATAACACTGTTGTCCACTGTTTTGAGTTATTGGCAAAACTTTTGGGTTTAAGGTCAAACCTACGAGCTCACCAACATTATTGTTGACGTTTTCGAGTATCATTTTCAGGTGAAGTGAAAGAGGAATAGGTTGGTGATTGTGATAACAGACTTAGAAGTATCCCGAGTGGATTTTCATGTGATGTCTTGCTTGTTTATTTTGTTTGGTTTTTTTTAGCATTTGGAAGTTTGGTTTAAGTTTGGATTATCGACCCTTGTGTGGGCTATTGGTTATTGTAAGAGTTTTCAGATTTGATTGTGATTTGGGACATCACTCGAGGTTGGTCGAGGTTGATGGTCTTTGTAACACTTGAAGTTTATGCATTGTAGTTTTCTCTATTTTGTATCTTGTGTTATGATTGACAATTATGTTGCATTCCTGAGTTTCCGCCATTGTCGTGGTGTGATAGATTGGTAATCAGAGCCAATGTTATAGAAAACTAGGTGGGTTGGCCTAGACTATAACCTAAGATTCGTCGTTTAGTTGCGTATAGGATCTATGTGGGCGGTGTTCCGCTTTTGCTTGCTTTCGCGTGTTCGCGATTTGGTGCTTTAGTTATGTCACTCATTGAAATGGGTGAGCTCAATATTGAGTATGACTGGGAAACGATACGAATATAAATATGGTGGCTAACGTAGTTATAAGCGTATCACAACTCACTCGTATTTAGTAATTTCATTTACGCAAATTGATGTTGACACCATAAGGGGGTATTATGTGTATAGTTATATATATAGTATGATATTCTATATATATATATTAGTCTTCCCACTTACTTAACATTGCCCATGTTCTCCCTCGTGTGGATAATGCCGCCAAGGATGAGGACCCGAAGTGCTGGCTGACGTGTTGCCGAAGCACGAGGAAGGGAAATGGGTGAACGGGTTGTAGAGGTGAAAAGGGTAGAAGACCTAGGGAAGATAATGATGAGCGTGTTAATGATTTGAATGGTCAAGGAAATGACCAGGGTTTAGGAGCTAATGGGGGCGTAGAGGGAGTTAATGGGAATGTAGAGGGAGTCAATCGGGGTGTAGGAGGAGCACCCGATTTCTCGACGATCATTGCCCAACAATTGCAGAACCTCTTACCCGTCATGCTAGCTCAGGTTGGTAACCAAGGAAATGTTGGAAATCAGAATGGTAATGTGGTTAATGAGAACGTTCAGGAGAACGTTGGGAATGTGTTAGTGAATGGCAACTGGGTAGGTTGTTCATATAAGGAATTCTTAGCTTGTAACTCTAAGGAATATAATGGTAAGGGAGGTGCTGTAGTTCTTACTCGTTGGATTGATTAAATGGAGAACGTACAAGATATAAGTGGTTGTAGTATTGACCAAAAAGTGAAATACACTGCTGGTTCATTTGTGGGTAAGGCTTTAACGTGGTGGAACTCTAAGATCCGCACGCTAAGCCGGGAAGTTGTTGTTAGTATGTCATGGAATGACTTTAAGTTAATGATGATAGAAGAGTTTTGTCCTAGTCATGAAATGCAAAAGTTGGAAACAGAGTTGTGGAATCACGTCATGGTCGGGGCTGGCCATGCTGCGTATACTGATAGGTTTCATGAGTTGGCTAGGTTAGTTCTACATTTGGTAACTCTAGATAGGGATTGTGGCCGCAACTGATGTGCTGTCGTGTAGGGTCAATTATTTGATTATCAAGTTTTACATTTATATTTAGTCGACAAACCTAAAAAAACACTTTAATGGGTAGTGTACCCGATCAAGATGGAGTTTCACGGTAAGTAGGGTGTCGAACACTAAGAGTGAAACATTAATCCTATATTCTATCAGTGTTTTAATTAGTTATAATTAGTCTATTTACTGGTTAAACCTATGCTATATATGTTGTCTAATGATATGAGGGGTTTTGAGCCTAAGAGACTGGCACATGTTTGGTGGTGTCAAATATCAATTCAATACACAATAAACACAAAAGAAGAAAATCACAAGATAGAAAAGCGGTACAAGCCAAATGATAGAAAACTGTATTAGCCATATTAAATGTTGTTCAATGTTGGTTTGTTTGTTTTAGTGCAATGATTTACTTATCTCGAAGCGGCATATCATTCTTAAGACTTAGGCGGGACATCATCGTAAGACCTAGGCACGATTAATCCTGTCATAATTAACGCATCCGCATAAAGCATCCTTTAGTTTAATTATAATCTATCTTAGGGAATCAAAGCAGTGGTGATCCTGTTAAAACCCTAGCCCAACGGGACTTTACCCACTTATTGTTTGACGGTGTTTTATATACTGGTAGTCCACTATTCAAATCTTTATCAGTTAATTAAGAGCATGATTGCTGAAACATAAACGGGTCACCTACCGGTCCAACTAAGCTCATAATTCAAAGACAAAGACAAAATGTTATTTGTGATCCTATTGGTCCAGTAATATAAAACACGATATGGAGAGCTATCCCGGTATCTAGATTACTTTTTAGGTATCACTAGACCCAGTTGAATGATAGGTCACATATTCAAACACATAAACAAGTATGAGGTGATAAACATAATTAAACAATTAACGATAAATTAAGAAATCAATTTTAAAACAAACCAAACATTGAACTTTCATTAAGATGGCTAATACCCGAGGGTATTAGCCCACAACCATTGTAATTATACAAGCGTAATCAAACAATGAAAATCAAACGATTAAGAGAGTAAAAATTACACGATGTCTTTTATGGATTTGTAATCAATGCTTGACCTTGGTGGCTGATCTTCTCTTCTAAAATTCGTCTTTAATGTGTATGGTATATAGAATATGATATTGCCCACTAAAAACTCATTTTTGAGTCTTCTATTAATAATGTCTGAAAAAGACTCGATATGCCGTATCTGGTTAGGTCGATACGGCGTATTAGGCTGGATTCCTTGGAGTGTGCGCTATGTTCTCAATCAATCAGGGATATATTCCCAATTTACTTTATTTATTGTATCTTCGAATGGTTATCTTCATGGATACGGCGTATGTAAACAAAAGGGATACACCGTATTGGGAATTGGTCAAATGCATTTTCTTGTGGAGTTTAGGCGCTGATACACCGTGTCGCTTTTGTTGGATATGGCGTATGTAGTCAGAAATCAGCATTTTTCAAATGTCTTTGTTTTAGCTCCAAATTATGTGCCTTTTAGCTTGTCTTTACAAAACAATCCTGAATTACTGTATTTATAAACTTTAAAGCAATTAAGTACCAAATAATGCAATAATTATATAAGATGAGATAAGACATCCCTTTATCCAATCCTTCTATGTGTCTCCAAACCCAAACCGAAGCATGTTCATGTCAAGGAAATATCATCTAACCGAGTCGTAAGCTTTTTCGAAATCAACTTTAAAGATCATAGCCTTTTTCTTCTTCTAATTACACCACTCTATCACTTTGCTAAGAATCATAAGGCCATCAAGAATTTGGCGACCACGAATAAACGCAGGCACAAACATAACTAGAATACAAAGTCATAACTACATTTTGTGAATTATGCACATCTCTATTTTGATCTAATAACATTTTAAGAAATTTCTTTTACATAGGATATCTATCAAAGTAAGTGGAGATTATATACTTATGATTGAGTTATCAACAAATCAAAACATAAACGATATATATTTTGAATTTTGGGGACATTTTATTACCAATGAAGGTGGTGACATTTTATGATAATGGTTTGATAAGTTCCAGATGAAAGTGTAAAGACTACTGTTTTATGAAAAACAAAACCTTAAAAAAATCGCGTTAAACCTGTTTCTAGTGTTTTAAACATAAACATGTAAAAAAAATGCTATTATCAACATCCAAGTATCCAGGTTTTCATTAATTTACGTAAAGCAAAGGAAACGTTTTCAAAAAAAATGTAGCTTGTGTTATAGAATACGGCATATAGGGCAGAACCCTATACCGTATACGGCTATATGGCGTATAGGGTTAGTGTTAAAAAAAAGATCTATGAGCATTTCAATTACATTACCTAAACTCAAAGTCCATATGATATAGATTAGTTTTGCAATGTTTTTCATGATCTTTTTCAAATCTTCATGATCTTTTTCTACCACCAATTAAATCCACCGATTAAATCCACCAACCAATGATATCATCTTTTATACTCACCAAAGAAATCCACCGATTTCATCTTCAATCTTTATAAATTTAACGCATTCATACCGAAACCCTTTTTCATTTTTTAGATCTGATCGATTTTAGATCTGATCGATTTCATATGTGATCGAAAGCTAATAAGTCCTCATCAAACGATTTACCGAAACCTTTTTATCAACGAAACCCTTTTTCAACTATGGGGAACCAATCAATCACCACGGATGCGAACTGTTGGACATGGATCTTTCGTAACAACAAAAACCCTAACACTAAACCCATCGAAAACCCTTATCATAAGGATCTGGAAAAAGTGGCAACATCTTTCTATGTTTCCAACATACCTGATTCATTGGATGCTAAAGGTCTTTGGAATACATCGCGAACCAGCGTTCAAAGGGAGGAAAAAGATTCGGCTTTATTCGTTTTCTTGGAATCAAGGATGCATCTGATTTCGTCAAATCCTTATCAAATATATGCATTGAGAGTTTTCATCTTTATGTTTCGATCGCCTGTTTTCAAAGAGCCAATCACACTAGATCCCAACCAATCAACAAGGTGTTGAAGGCAGAAACTAATCCTAAACCAAACCCTAACCCTAACTCTTCATCATTCCAGAACTCCAAACCTCATCCTTCATTTGCTTTTGTTCTTCACACCAAACCAAATCCGGCTACAACCACACCTTCACAAGCAATCACTCACTCAGTTATCCTTAATGATCACGACCTCATACGTGTTGAAGATTCATCAACAGTTATTTTGGTGAAATTAAAAGACGTGGACTCTATCAGGAATATGTGCATGATTTGTAAGAATGAAGGTTTTTTGGACTTGAAAATACATCATGTCAGGGGCCTTTGGATTTGGATACAATTCCCTTCATCGTTATCGTGTGCTAAGTTTCAAGATAATGCTACGTCAATCAAATGAGCTTCACCCTCTTTTAAAGTGGATGAACGCTTGATTTGGGTTGAGATCAATGGTTTGCCTCTTTGTGCTTGGGGTTCGAATGCTTTTAGTTGGTAAATTTATGTTTTTTGAAGCCGAAGAGTCTACTGCTATGAGTTGAGGTAGAATTTGTATCTCCACACGATCTCATAAATTCGTTTCAAAAAAAGTCCATGTCGAAGTACATAGGGAGATCTTTGAGGTTCACGTGCATGAACATGGTACTTGGAGTATTAATATTACAGATGACTCGATTGATACTTCTTCCCATATTAATGTGAATGAGATAGAGAAGGTTGTGGATTCTGTTGAAGAAAATTCAGTGAATGACTTGAATGATCTGAATGAAAACTTGAATGAAATGGCTCATGGTATTAACAAAGATAAAGAAGTTCAAATGGACAACCTAAATGCCACCATTATGGAGCAAACAAAATTCTTTGCGAAAGAGAAAGACCACAATGATTATAACATGCCTAATGTTGGTGAATCATCAGATCCAAGTCAATCACCTGGTTTTGAACATATGAAAAAGAGTTTTTCCAATCCAAGTAAGTGTTCAACATCTTTTTCTAGGCATCATAAGAAGGACATCAAAGGAGTGTCATTTATTCACAAATTAAATAGAATTATTGAAGTTAGAACCACTATTGGCTTCGATGTTAGAGGATGTAAGAAATCCCTCAACCGAATGATTAATGGCATTGGTGTACACATTGTGGATAAATGAATATCCTCTCTATAAATAGTTGTGGTACGAAGAAAAGGCGAAAACGTGTTTGGATAAAGGAGATGTGTTTCAAGCATAACATTCATTTCTTTGGTGTTCAAGAATCTAAAATGACCCGTTTAGAATTATTTCGTCTAAAGAACATGTGGGGAAATTTCAATTTTGATTACGCATGTAGCATGGTTCAAGGTAGGTCAGGCGGTTTGATCTCTATGTAGGATCCGAATACTTTTATAAAGGAAGCCATTTGGTGTGACGAGTCCTATATTATTATGAAGGGTAAATGGAAAAACATAGTCAATGATTGTTTTATGATAAACATCTACGGCCCTCAAGACTCTTCAGCCAAGTCTTCCCTTTAGAATATAATTGCGGATTTTATGCACCATCATAAAGGAAAATTCATCTTATTTGGTGATATGAATGTTGTTCGCAACGAAAATGAAAGATTTGGTTCCATCTTTTCTCAAATTGAAGCTGATCACTTTAACTCTTTTATTGATCTTACAGGTTTAATCGATCTTCCCATTAGAGGTCGCTTGTACACTTGGTTTAATAAGGCGGGGACTAAACTTAGTAAACTGGATCGATTTCTTATTTCGGATGAAGTCCTAGAGATTCTGCCCGATATCCGTATCACTGCTCTTGATCGCTTATGGTCGGATCACACTCCTATCCTTTTTCATATTTTGAAATGTGATATTGGTTCGATTCCCTTCAAGCTTTATAACTCGTGGTTGAGTCGTGATGGTTTTGATGACATTATAAAAGCAGCATGGTCATTTTTGGAGAATAATAATAATGATGGAAGAATTCTTAAGTCTCATGAAAAATTTTGGTCTCTCAAAGCATCTATCAAACAATGGTATGTCAATATTAACAACTTAGATCGCAACAGTAAACATGATGCTATGTCAAATGTCAAATTGATAGAAAAAAGAATTGATGATGGTATTGCAACTCCTTCTGATCTTGATACGCGTATGCAACTTTTTCAAGAAATTGACAAAATCAACAACTTTGATGTTCATGATTTAATTCAAAAGGCTTACATAAAATGGGACATTGAAGGCGATGAGAACTCAAAGTTTTTTCATGGGCTGATAAATCTAAAGAGGAGATATCAATCGATTATGGGTATTATGCATGATGGTGTTTGGATCACGGATCCGGTCCATATTAAGGAACCATTCCTTAATTTCTTCAAAGACAAATTTTTTATGCAACCAATAAAATTTATGCATGATGGTGTTTGATTCATTGGATGCTAAAGGTTTTGGCCCATATCGATCTCTCTCGGCCCGGTAACTCACTGGAACAGCCTTTCGGAACGATAAAGCTAACATTGTTATTTTTTAAAGTATCACATCGTTAGATGTTTGACTAACACAAAAGATCAAATTTTTTAGGGTTTTATTAAAAAAACCGGTTGTTTTTTTGGTTGTCAATTAATTCTCATCATAAAATAGAGGATTTCGAAAAGTTGATTTTGAATTTCTAATTTCATCAATTATTGTAATTTGGGTGCTAGGGTTTTGATTATTGTTAATTGATATATACAAACCTACAGGTTCTTTTAACTACTTACTTTATTTAATCAATGATTAATGATGTTAATATGGGCTCGTGTTACGGATCTTTGAGTGCCACTGATGCTGCTGATGCGGCCAAGGATGATACCGTTAAGTGGTATCCTGATACCAATGCTGAGATTACCGTAGGTGTTCCGATGCCGCCACCCCTCTCTACTGACGGTGGCTTCCTCATTCGTCTTATCCGCTTTGTTAAATAACAATGAAGTATACTAATAACAATAAAAGACGAATGAGGAATCTACCGTCAGTTGAGAGAAACATGAGTCTCCAAATACTCTCTATCTAGAGGATAAAGGCGAGTAGAATGAACCAACGGGGGAAAGACCAATTGAGAGTCATAAATATGTATATATATATATATATATATATATATATATATATATATATATATATATATATATATATATATATATATATATATAGAGAGAGAGAGAGAGAAAGAGAGAGAGAACTAAGTCATCAGGTGCACAAAATTTTTAATACGAGTATAAAAGAAAAAAAGGACTTAAATGTACGATTTCATTAAAACTAATAAATAAATTAAGAACGTACCTCTTATTTAGATCTCCTACGATCTTTCATACCAAAAAATCGATTACATATATTCATATGTAACTATAAAAAACTAAAAACTATTAAACCTTTAAAAAAAATAAAGCATAGAATTCACTACCTGTTTCATTGTGATCTGACGACGTCAGATCATTCACTACATGTTTCATTGTGATCTGACGTCAAAGAGGGAGGGTGAGGGTGGACGAATGAATGACGATTCGTATTGTGTTATTGATACGACCCTTGCGGATAGTATCGAGATAGGCCGCCACTTTTAGCATGTGCGAGCGCCTTAAGAAAATAAAGAAGAAGAATAGATAATTGATCTTTTATCTTTTACTTGATTGATTGATTATAAAATATAAGAGTACAAAGAGTATTTATAAAACAAAGTAGAGTAAAACCCTAATAGATAAACGGGTCATGGGCCTATTATGGCTATTATGACTTTTGACCTTTGACTTTGACTTTTGACTTACCTACAATATAAACATTGACTTTTGACATTTCCTAATATGACTCAACACTTATCCTAAACATAATAAACTACGAAAGTTATCCTAAACTAAGAGAATAACATTTTTCTTTTTTTCTAACTAAATAAAGGATTATGTATAATTGGCTTTATTTAGTTAATTAAATCTTTAATTTTATTTTGGATAATGGGCTTTAGTAATATTATGAAAAACTAAAATTTTAACATATTTGACTATAATTAAATAAAACAAGTATTTATGTAACACATACTTTTGGGACCGGATTCATTTTGAAAAAATAGAGATTTTTAGCAAAAATATACACTATGCGACAAATTCCATCAACGACGAAATCACGAGATAGCCCATTGTCAATATCATGAGATAGCCCATTGTCCAAAAGTGATGTACAAAATCATGAGCTATCTCATGATTTTGTACATGAGTTTTGGAAATTAGATATTCAAACTCGCTATTTCACAAGACGCCTTTTATCGCTTTTTTCATGAAAATATCTCTTTTTGTGTGGTTGTTTCTTAATATATGAAATAATTGATAATCGATTTCAAAATGCACATCCAAACAAAAACTTCCTAAATGTTTGTTACTATTATTTTATGATGTTAATTTGGTATATGCAATATTCACCTCAGTGTTCACCTCGTTTAATAGAAAATTTTGAAGTAGGGCTGCCATTGACCAATACACAAGCTCTGGACGAATGAAGACAAGCTCTAATCCAAGAACGCCATTTATTACCAAAACCAAGACTGTGAAGAACAAAGTCCAAATACTTCCAACTGACTGAATCAAAAGCTTTCTCAAAATCAACTTTGAAGATTAACATTTTTTACCTCCTCTTTTTAAACCACCCAATGACCTCACTAAGGATGAGAGGCACGTCAAGAATTTGATGTCCCAAAATAAAAGCGAATTGCTCAATACTAACAATCTTGTCTATCACTTTAGAAAGCCGATTTGCTAGGATTTTAGCAATGATTTTGTAATGAATACCAATAAGCAAAATAGGAAGGAAATCTTAAATGAAGATTCGATTGCTAACCTTTGGGATAAGAGTGAAAAATGAGGAATTAGCACCTTGAGGCATTGAACATGAATAAAAAAAGTGTTCACAAAATCTAGAATATCCATCTTTATGAGGTCCCATTATTTATTTACAAACCCAAAAGTAAAACCATCGGGGCCAGGGGCTTTATTACTACCACAGTCCCATATTGCCGACTTAATTTCATCAAGAGAAACATGAGTCTCCAAATACTCTCTATCTAGAGGATAAAGGCTAGTAGAATGAACCAACGGGGGAAAGACCAATTGAGAGTCATGAACCTGAAATTTATCTTTGAAGAAATTAAGGAATAGTTCCTTAATATGGACCGGATCCATGATCCAAACACCATCATGCATAATACCCATAATCGATTGATATCTCCTCTTTAGATATCTCCTCTTATTTTTATTATTTCTTTTCTTTATAAAAAAACTATAAATATTCTTCTATATCCTCTTATTCATTTAATTCTTATTCTCTTAACCTTCTTAACCGATAATTCTTCAACATGTCTTGGTTTTCGAGATGCTCGTGGTGTGGAGGTCCGTTTAACGGTAGAAATTGTCGGCATTGTACCAATGTGAGTTCCGGAGATGAACCCGTCTATGACTCTAATTCTTATAATCAAACTCCTAATTTTTCCCACCCACCTTCACAACCCTAAACATATTCGTTAGACCAATGACATTGTTTTCATTGTAAAAATCTGTTAGAAAAAGGTGAACGTTGTCAACAGTGTACTTGCAAGTGGTGTGGATATGCTCTTAGTGACGGATTTTGTTCATTTTACCCTTGAAGAGATGAAAATTCATCCATTGATGCTCCTAATCCAAACTCTTTCATTGATCCTCCAAATGATTTCAACCACCCTCCACCACCCCAGCATGAATCATACTCGTGCGAGTTATGTAGGAACAATTCTCACTATGGTTATGATTGTCCACCACGGTTCCCACTTATGTATGAGTAGGAACCGAGCTACAATCAAAACTTTAGTGATAATTATTATCCATAAAATTCACCGAGTTTTCCACAACTCTACCACTCCAGCACGAATGGGTCGTGTAACCTTGGAGATGAATCAAGGATCCTTTGATCTTATACCTTGGCTTCGCTAGTGGCTTAAACTTCTTTTCTTTCTCTTCTTTGGCTCAAAATAGGACAAGAGCAAGTGAGTGTGTTTGATAAAATTGTGTGTTTGTAAAAGTGTATTTGTTTCGTGTATATATAGGCCAAGGAAGGAGTAGTGCCCACGTTGTGTGGAGTGGTGGCCAAGGTTAGCATCTTATCAAGATGTAGATGACTAATGGAAGCTAAGACTAGCGTAAAGAGGTGTAAGGAGGTGGAGAGGGGTTCGGTTTACTATGGTGGTGATGAGGGGGTTTTCTTGGGGCTCAAGGTGACTAGTAGCTTACAAGGAGGTGACAAGGAGGTGAAGGAGGCTAGCAAGGTGGTGACAAGGTGCTAGACAAGGTGGTGACAAGGTGTGGAGGGTGCTATCTTGGTTAGGACTTAGTTTAAAAGTAGTTAAGGGGTGTCGGGTTTGCTAGGGTTTCGGATTAAGGTTTTAGGTTTAGCCGAGTGTGTAGAGTGAAATGGAGGGAAAGAAATGTTTAAATGTAATGCTTAGGAGACTTGTAACTTGTGCTTAAATGGTGGCACAAATGGTATATATTAGTTTGGAGGGAACAAAAGCTAAATTTAAATCTCGTGCTTAATCGACTTGTACTCTAGCTTTAAAGGAGTTGTACTAGGGTTTTGGGGGAAAAATAATTCAAATATTATGCATTGTAACCTTGTACACATGCCTTATAAGTTTGTACTTTTGGTTCGTATGAAATCATTACATGTAATCGGGGTTTTGATATAAACGTTAACGTATAAAATCCGTTTTATAATAACGTTTTGGATAGTACATTAAATAGATAACGTATGGGAAAAAGGAAGTTTAAAATATTTTACTTGACATATTATGACGTTTATTTGATATAAACGTTGATGGAATTGGCATTGGTAGGTTAGGTGAGCACGTTTACTTTTGTAATGTAAGTTACGTTACATTATGGATGGAATAAAGTAAAAATCTTTCCATGAAAATGGTTGCATCTAATTTAATAGATGGAAATTACACTGAGGAAAATTGCATCTAATTTAATAAATAGATAATTACATAGAGGAAAATTATGGGTTGTTATAATAGTCCACAAATGGACTTACTAATTTTTCCTTTTGGGTCTTTAATCTGACTAGAAGTACGGGCTACATAATAGTTATGGAATGATCTACAGCCTTTCTCTTCTATTTCCTGAAATAGTTAACCTACAAACTAACCTCTTCTCTCACCAGTTTATGGTGAACTTTGAAAGCCAAATTCATGTTTTAAGTGGTCAGAATTGCAACTGAATGCAAGTAGAAACAAAGACGGGTTAGGGTGCGTTTGGTTTGTACCTTTAATCAGAAAGATTCTGGTTCTACATTAACATGACTTTTCCATTAGTATATGGATTATATAAATCTAAAGGGTGTTTTTTTAAAAGAATTTAAGGGGTGTTTGGCTTTGGCTAGGTTTCTTTATTTTGGAAATTAGTTCCACGATACTATTCAATAAAAATCATCATAAGAAATTATAGGCATAAAATGAATGGTGAGTCATGATCCATAAAAATTATCTTAACGATCTCACCGGAGATGAAAGTTAATATATACTGCACAGGTTATATTGCAACTTGGTTATAACTCATGTATTTGGCCAGTTAACTCTTCAATTCATCGACCTTCCTGCAATCATAGAATATAAATTTCTAGATTAACCACAATTCACAAAACTATGTTTCTACCAGGTGACTGGTCTTGAAGGAATAATTTTTTTCAAATACGAAACTAACGTGCAACAAAAATAGTAGAGCAAAATCAAATAAACGAATCTCCTAATACCCGAGCTAGGCCTTACAAAACTGACACATACCTTCCGTGCACTGTTTACAGGTCTGATGTGTGGTTTCCAGGATCGATATATTAACAAGATTGACAGGAATTGATTCTAATATTATCAACATAATAACGGTACATTGTTAACATGAGACACGCTTCTAAACGTTTACATATGACTCCTATTTATAGAGTACAAAAGGGTGTGTCCCTTTGACTTGTGTCTATTCGGTAGTAACCGACAATAACTACCTTTCTAACTAACATAACCGAATAACTAACTAACTACCATAACTAACTTAACCGCTAGTCGGTTACTAACTATCTAACGAACAAGTTCAGTCCCTTGGCTTTCGTTTGCTGTACTTTGAACCTTGTCCAACAAGACTTTTACAATTACGGTCCAACAATTCCCCCCTAATTGTTTAAGTCTTGTTCTTCGAATCTTCACGCCTTTCTACGCGTTCTCTTCCTTTCTTGTGTCGGTCTTCAAATGACCGTTACCCACAAGAAGTTTCTCGGTCTCACGCTTCTAATCTCCAAGCGTCGCTTATTGTTGGTAACCTACACCGAAACAAACCTTCCAATTGTTTCTGTTTTTCGTTGCTTTCCTTGTTGACATCATCTCTTGCAATCCTGCTTTTCTTCCTTGGAGTTCCATCTAGTGTATCCTCTATTTCAACACTCATCTTTGCAAAAGCCTGTGGTTCCTTTATCCAAGCAGTCCCACTGCTATTCCCGACCACATCTTCTCCTGGCCTTCCCTGCTTCGATCTTTGTGCTCCCTCATAGTATATCTTCACCATTCCTATGTACTCCTTGTAGCATTCCTTGACTGCCTCTTGATCTCCTTGTGCCGATCCTAATAAGTGTGCAACTTTGTTCCATTTGTTGTTGAACCAACAATCCTTGGTGTCCTTTAATCTTTCTGATCAAAGTTGAATCGAACTTCTTGTAATCTTGCAACCTTTGGCTCTTGATTGGTTTTTCCCAGGTTTTGAACCTTTGGCTCTGATACCACTGTAAAATCGTTGCACGCACAGGTCTTGGCACAATCAACAAGCACAAGATTGACAAGAATTGATTCATTATTTACTAACAACATAATCTGTTACATTGTTGTATGAGACACACTTCTAAACGTTTACATATGACTCCTATTTATAGAGTACGAAAGGGTGTGTCCCTTTGACTTGTGTCTATTCGGTTGTAACCGACAATAACTACCTTTCTAACTAACATAACCGAATAACTAACTAACTACCATAACTAACTTAACCGCTAGTCGGTTACTAACTATCTAACGAACAAGTTCAGTCCCTTGGCTTTCGTTTGCTGTACTTTGAACCTTGTCCAACAAGACTTTTACAATTACGGTCCAACAATTCCCCCCTAATTGTTTAAGTCTTGTTCTTCGAATCTTCACGCCTTTCTACGCGTTCTCTTTCTTTCTTGTGTCGGTCTTCAAATGACCGTTACCCACAAGAAGTTTCTTGGTCTCACGCTTCTAATCTCCAAGCGTCGCTTATTGTTGGTAACCTACACCGAAACAAACCTTCCAATTGTTTCTGTTTTTCGTTGCTTTCCTTGTTGACATCATCTCTTGCAATCCTGCTTTTCTTCTTTGGAGTTCCATCTAGTGTATCCTCTATTTCAACACTCATCTTTGCAAAAGCCTGTGGTTCCTTTATCCAAGCAGTCCCACTGCTATTCCCGACCATATCTTCTCCTGGCCTTCCCGGCTTCAATCTTTGTGCTCCCTCATAGTATATCTTCACCATTCCTATGTACTCCTTGTAGCATTCCTTGACTGCCTCTTGATCTTCTTGTGTAGATCCTAATAAGTGTGCAACTTTGTTCCATTTGTTGTTGAACCAACAATCCTTGGTGTCCTTTAATCTTTCTGATCAAAGTTGAATCGAACTTCTTGTAATCTTGTATCCCTTCGCTCTGATACCAATGTTCACAGGTCTGATGTATGGTTTCCAGGATCGATATATTAACAAGATTGACAGGAATTGATTCTAATATTATCAACATAATAACGGAACATTGTTAACATGAGACACGCTTCTAAACGTTTACATATGACTCCTATTTATAGAGTACGAAAGGGTGTGTCCTTATGACTTGTGTCTATTCGGTAGTAACCGACAATAACTACCTTTCTAACTAACATAACCGAATAACTAACTAACTACCATAACTAACTTAACCGCTAGTCGGTTACTAACTATCTAACGAACAAGTTCAGTCCCTTGGCTTTCGTTTGCTGTACTTTGAACCTTGTCCAACAAGACTTTTACAATTACGGTCCAACATGCACTGCTTATGCCAGCATATGCATGCTCATTTAAAATCTCATTTTAATATTTCTTTAAGAGTTTTAAAGTACTTAAAGCTAGCACGAGGGTTATGTGTTGAGTTTGCAAAAAGGAATTATGATTGTGTGGTTTCTACTTGCTTACTTTGATTCAGGACTGGGCTAAGTGTCCTGTTACAGGAAGGTCTGTTTCATGATACTGTGTTTTCATTAAAGGAAACTTAGTATCCTGGAAAAGTAAGAGACAAGCAACTTTGTCTGAAGCTCAGTATAGGTCTATGGCTTCTACTACTTGTGAAATAATGTGGATTGTTAAAATCCTGGGTGAGTTTGGTATTGATAATGTTGTTCTTGCAGAATTATTTTGTGATAATAAGTCAGCTATACAAATTGCTGGAAATCCTATTATGCATGAGAAAACAAAACATTTTGACATTGATGTTCATCTTGTAAGATATTCTAAGTAAAGCTTTTGGAACTTATCAACATTCTCTTCTGCTTAAAAAATTGGGGTTGTTGAACGTGTTTGTTGCATAAGATTGAGGAGGGGTGTTAAAAATGTATGATCTCTATTTAGCAATCTTATGAACCTTGAGGGGTTATAATCTAAATTCTTTATAACTAAGTTTATGTTTTAACTTGTTACGGAGCGTCTCTTATATTTTAGGGGCTAAATGGAAAATATTAAAGGGGTGAGATTTTCACCTACATGAATAATTCTCTCAAGTTTGTTGAAGTTTCCTGGGTTTGATTTTGATCTGATCATCTTGATCATCATTGTTAGGGTTTGGTTTTGATTGTAAGTGTGAGTATTGTTTAGATTGATATGATCCTTCTGAAGGGGACTATCATTTGTTTTTTGTATCTTGTATTGGCAAGCACTCGTGTTGACACTCAAATAGGTTTTATCGATACCAAATAACCAGACATGGATAGCAGCTATTTGATAATTACTATGGAACTTTTTTCATCAATATATATAAGAAAACATGAAAATTCTAATTGATGGCTGCTAAATCTCTTTTAAGGCCTAAAGCGGACTTATGCATTGGGGCCTTTCAAACAAAAGAAAACACACACATTGATTAAAACTTTACCAAAACTAATGTATAAGTTCTAATTAAATCAATTTTAAAGGGAATGGTTAACATAACTTTATGTCGATAGAAGTTCTTGCAAAAGCTTAAAGTTTCATAATTCATAACATCTTGCAGTAAAATTATCCTATCCAATAACATCATATAATGTTACCAATGCATCACCATCTCCTAGTTGCTCAAATTAGGATCTAAACTCAATGTTTATGTGATACTACTAAATGGGGCTGATTGAAAACTATTTATTGGAAGAAGTGAAAATGAAACATTTAGAGTTTAATTAGTTTATGACTTGGTGATAGGCCTAGTCAATGTCTTTTGATAGAACACGAGATAACTGTTCACATGTATGTTTCAAACACATAACATGCCTCAAATAAATTACACAAAGCCTTGGTATCATACTAACAATGATCGACACTCAAAGGTATCGTTCCAGATCGATCACAAATTCAACTAGATAATAGTACCTAACAATATCCAACAGAACATGAATTTTGGCGATAAACATGAAGAAAATGATACCACGGAATAAGGTAGCCCGTGGAACAAATTAACTCAATGTCAATTCACGGATACCACATCTGTTAATTAAGACACTGAGAGAATATTAAGTGTGCAAATATGATCCTAGCGTATAAAAGATCATAGCTAGAACCTACCTTTGACACTCCTTTTTGTTCAGTGTTCTATTAACACGAGGAGACACAAGGCTTTGCACATATAATGGTCGCCAATATGCTCCCATCTTTTGTGTATTAATTCTATTTATTAGACAAAGATATTTTGTGCAAGCCAACCAAACCCAAGATATATCAACATAACTCTATCGATTTTAGCCAAAACTAATGTATCGACCCACACAAACGCATGCCAAATCTTTGCCAAACATGTTATGTATAAAATACATGTAACAAATGATAAAGCATGAAACACAAAATAAAACTGAAGTGATCATATTCAAACACTATTAAAACAATCAGACACCAATATTAGGACAACCAAAGAACAATTATGAAAACGTTTAGAAACCGACCATCATATACTAGAAAATAATATGGGATACATTTTAACAGAATCAATGGTGTGTCAACCTCATCAAACTACTCTGGCACTTATGTGTCAACCTCATCTGGCACTTGGTCTAGGAGATCAAAGATGTTCTTAGCAAACGAGAAAATCTTGAACAGTCAAAGACAGAACAAAAAAGAAGATCAAATACGATGCACACACGCAATAAGATATATCAATGAGTACTTAACTCTATGTGATTAAAGAAAAGACAATAAAAATATTAACTTAACCACTAACCTACCATTTGTCTTTAGTTATTAATATGCCAGACATGTTTTCATAAGCTCTTCTAAAACCAGGGTCTCTAATGAAGCGTCCCCACGACTTACACACAATCATACATCGCACGATATCCTTCATAGACGTTCTTATGAATACCTGCTCAATGATATATGACTTGCTCTCACTGTCGCATCCGCTAAGATCAAAACTTACGATTCTTTGCTCAGGAACTCTGGCACTTGGTCTAGGAGCTGGTGTGTCAACGTTATCAAACTCTGGCACTTGGTGTGTGTCAACCTCATCTGGCACTTGGTCTAGGATATCAAAGATGTTCTTAGCAAAAGAGAAAATCTTGCTACAATCAAAGACAGAACAAAAAAGATCAAATACGATGCACAGACGCAATAAGATATATCAATGAGTACTTAACTCTATGTGATTAAAGAAAAGACAATAAAAATATTAACTTAACCACTAACCTACCTTTTGTCTTTAGTTATTAATATGTGATACATGTTTTTATAAGCTCTTCTAAAACCAACGTCTCCAATGAAGCGTCCCCACGACTTACACACAATCATACATCGCACGATATCCTTCACGGACATTCTTATGAATACCTGCTCAATGATATATGACTTGCTCTCACTGTCGCATCCGCTAAGATCAAAACTTACGATTCTTTGCTCAGGAACTCTGGCACTTGGTCTAGGAGCTGGTGTGTCAACGTTATCAAACTCTGGCACTTGGTGTGTGTCAACCTCATCTGGCACTTGGTCTAGGATATCAAAGATGTTCTTAGCAAACGAGAAAATCTTGCTACAATCAAAGACAGAACAAAAAAGATCAAATACGATGCACAGACGCAATAAGATATATCAATGAGTACTTAACTCTATGTGATTAAAGAAAAGACAATAAAAATATTAACTTAACCACTAACCTACCTTTTGTCTTTAGTTATTAATATGCCAGACATGTTTTCATATGCTCTTCTAAAACCAGGGTCTCCAATGAAGCGTCCCCACGACTTACACACAATCATACATCGCACGATATCCTTCACAGACATTCTTATGAATACCTGCTCAATCATATATGACTTGCTCTCACTGTCGCATCCGCTAAGATCAAAACTTACGATTCTTTGCTCAGGAACAAGGATCTCTAATGCCATTGTTATTCTTGAATTTACTATTGAAGGATTTTTATTATCATCATTATTATTGGATTTGGATGAATATATATAAGGTCGAATATAAGTCCACCGTCCTAAACAACTAAGGAAACTAGAATACCTTCCTAAATTATTAAATAAACATATATATATTTTCAGATATTAGGGATATAGCTTAAAATTAAAAGATACGTATATATTTACTAAAGTTAAAGTTTATAGGAAAAAGATCCTCTAAAGTTATGGTCAAACATGATTGATCATGTTAAGTTTATTTTGAGTGAAAATAAATAAGTGGGCCCATGATTTTTATTAAAAGAAAAAGTTTTATACAATTAACTAATTTGTGATTGGTGAACATGATGTATCATGTTTGACTCAACTTTAGAGGATTCTAATCCAAGTTTATATATGGGGTTAATTAAGCTTGACGTACAAATTCATAAAATTGATGTTGTTTTGATTTAATTTACAAACCTTTAACTTATACAATAACTTTATGCATTATCCTCTCGTTTCTCAATTTAAATTTGATTTTCTTTTCCTAATAAATCAACATGTGATATTCAAAATAAAATTTTCAGACTATTCGTTCATCACAACTAAGTTGTGATGTTCGATGGTAGTATGAAACTTAACAAGACCGTAGGTAACAAAAGATTGTCCAATATAGCATTGTAGTACCATTTTTCAGAACATGTAACTTTAATATACGCGCAAGAATTGTTCCCGTGTGTGCACATATGTGTCACATCGTCCGAATGGCCTGTCGATCATTTATCATCCCTAAAAGTGTATATAAATAAGTGTGCAACTTATAAGAAAAATGTATTAGTCCGCTTTGCGTAAACCCTAAACACAAAAGAGGGAATATCATGCACCTAGCTCGAATACAAAAAAACTTGAAATGAATCCTCGATTTCTTAGATGACAATTTATGTCAAATCACGAGATAGAGGCATTCATTACCTTTACATCGGCTAAACAACTGAATTGCAAAAAAGGGTCTTCGAAATCAATGTAGCATACTCATAAGTGATTATTCATACACGTTAACGAGTCGTGGCACTAGCATGTCTATCTTATGATTCTAGCTCGCTTGTATTAAATCATTGTGGTATGATTGGATCATTGATCCAATCAAAGCTTTTACTCATATGTTGTTGTTGGACAACGTGTATATGTTTACTCATTGAGACTATTAAATCAATATCCCTCCTTAGTCTCAACGTGGTAAACATCAAACATACCAAGTATTTTAACCAACTCCAAATGTTGAACTGTATCCAACCCTTTGGTAAGGATATCTGCAATTTGATTTGCAGAATCCACCTTTACAGTTTTAACAACACATTTTAAAACTTTTTCTCTAACAAAA
>BQNB010021047.1:0-63482 GCA_026074375.1 Tanacetum coccineum | reverse complement strand
TACCACTCTCCTCCACGCGCGACCACCACCCCCACGTCACTACCACAGCCGACTCCCCACCACCGACGCCACCATCATCATACCACCATCACCTCCACAACCACCCCACCACAGCCACCGCTGTCACGAACCATCTATTAGGGTGCGTCGGGTTTGGCTGTTGGAACAGCGGGTCGGGTTGTCGGGTTTTGGCAGCGTGGCAACGGGTTAGGGTGTGTTAGGTTTAGACAATAACACCGAAGAGGGTGGGTTCGGGTCGGGTTAGGCTGTGGGACAGCCGGGACAGCCGGGAGAAGAGGGTGTCGTTGGTTTGATTTGGGTCGTTGGTTCGGCTGTCAAAGAAGCCGGGGCGTCGGGTTGGCTGCGAGGACAGCCGAGGGTGAGTCGGGTTCGGGTTAAACCCGACAAGGGTGTGTTTGGTTTAAGTGTTATAGCAAGATTTGAGGTGTTATGTTGCGGGTTGACAGATTTGGGATGTTTGGGTTAACACAGCCAAAGGGGTGTTTGTTTTTGGGGTTGGCAGCCAAACGGGGGTGTTTGGTTTGGGTTTGGCACGAGTAGGGTGTGTTTGGTTTAGGTTTAAACAAGTTAAGGGCGTGTTTGGTTTAAGAGAGAGACGCGAAGGACGCGTTTGGTTTAGCGGAACAACAAGAGTGCGTTTGGTTCAACGAAACAACGAGGGTTTGTTTAGTTATACTTTGACAAATGAAAATAACGTAAGCTTTTAACAAATATTAAAACCGGATAAATAATAAGTGGTGGTTTAACCGGTTAAATAAATATAAGACTTATTAGTTTGGTTTAATTTAAGTATAATGATATATATATATATGGTATATCTAAAAACGCGAGCATTGAAATATGGAAACGTTAAAAATTGCAACATATTGATTTTAGGGAAAACGTCGAGTTTTGCGAAACTGGAAAACGATATATAATCGGGAAAGTCACGATGAAATTATATAAACTTCCTATATCTATTAATGGTCCGCTAAAACGTATATTGTTTTATAAACCGATAAAGGAGCTAAAGTTATATTTTAAAATATATTAAAGTATAACTATACAATAACTTGACAACTAACGAAAAACTATACGTTTACAATGAGATGATTATTTTAGGCGCGAGTCGTCGAGGAGACTAAATATAAATTATAAAATATTATTTTATATTTTATAATTATCAACTAGAAGGTAACCTAATAATCGTTGTAAAAGGGCTTTACAAACATCGGTTAACTTAATTGAAAATCTTAAAACGTACGATTACGTTACATAAGTACTTTTTGTTTAATTAAGTGGTGATTTCAGAAAATGAGTCAAACTAATTGGGTTAATTATTTATTCACACGTTTTATATAATACTTGCAAATTATTATATACTTTTCATAAATCTTTGGATTAATTGTCCTTGTGATATAACTCACGGTATGAAGCATATAAGGGTTATTTTTCATATGTAATATATAAAGTATATATATTACACACTTTGGGAATATTCTAAATTTATTTATTTAACCAACCACCAAACCATTTCAAAGATTAAATCTAAATCTTTATCAACGTGTGGCGTTGAGGTAACCATTCATCGGGAAACCCAAATACATTATCCTAGGCTAGTGGATCTTAGCTGATAAGTTAAGCGGCATCTTCTTGATCGAGCCATTTCGTCTTCCGTTCGTATTGTGCATATTAGATGCCTATCTATCAATCATTCTTCATCATCAAAGTGAATTAGATGCCTACCTATCAATCGTTCTTCAACATCAATGTGAGTTCATAACCTCGCTTTTCAATCTTTTGAATGTTTATAAACCCGCGAGGGGGAATACATGCTTGTCTACAAACTTTTTACTTACTGTGTTATCTTATAACAATGTGATTGTTTTTAAAGGATATTATGAGTTCCATAGCCTCACTTTTACTCGTTTTGGATAACGGTTATATATATTTTTGGGATGAAAATATGCATCGTTTTATAAATGGACACAACATGCTTTGTTTTACAAATTGGACGCAAGTATTGATTACATGTTTGCCTAAGTAGCGATAACCCAAGTTGAGCCCCTTTATCATGAACTGTCAATTGCATAGATGTAGTTGGGAATTACATTATGTGAGCGCGAATGTTATTTAATAGATCTATTCGGGAAACGACCTCCCCGTTCGGGTGACTTGCTATCACCGGGAACGAACGATATAACATGTCGAATTTTAGATGTTTCGGGTTAGAACATCATCACGGGCTGAGTAGCAATATTATGCGAACAAGACTGTCGAGCTTCAGTGTCATGAGCTTAGTGTAAATGTAATCTAGTTTTGTGAGATCTGCATGTGTTGCATTATCACTAAAAAGTCTTGCGGTCCTACCTTGTATATATTATTTTCAGGAAATCAATAGGCACGGGGTGCCAGGGATACACTTTTGGTGACATTAAATTTGTCATGCATTCTTTATAAAAATCTTTGGGATAAGATTGATACACTTTTGGTGACATTAAATTTGTCATGCATTCTTTATAAAAATCTTTGGGATAAGATTGATACACTTTTGGTGACATTAAATTTGTCATGCATTCTTTATAAAAATCTTTGGGATAAGATTGGTACTTTTGGGTGACATAAAATGTGTCGTGCATTCTTTATAAAATCTTTGGGATTTTTACATGGTACTGTGATGATACAGTGGATTACATTCATATTTAAACTAATCTATGAACTCACCAACTTTATGTTGACCTTTTTAAGCATGTTTTTCTCAGGGAAATTATATGCTCGGATTTCTTGAAGTGCATTGGAGTCTATACATTCAAGCTTTTCATTGTGATGCAATTATGGGACAAATGTATATTAAATTCAAGATTTTGATTAAATCAACGAGATTGTTTTACAAACGACACATTTAGAGGTCGTTCTCTTGTATCTAGCGCTGTGTATTATGAAGTAGCACCCCATGTGGTATTCCGCTGCATTGTTGTATTTTTGGGGGTGTTACATCGCATATTCAAACACATAAATAAGTATGAGGTGATAAACATAATTAAACAATCAATGATAATTTAAGAAATCGATTTTAAAACAAACCAAACATTGAACTTTCATTAAGATATCTAATACCCGAGAGTATTAGCCCACAACCATTGTAATTATACAAGCGTAATCAAATAATTGAAAATTAAACGATTAAGAGAGTAAGAATTACATGATGTCTTTTATGGATTTGTGATCAATGGTTGACCTTTATGGCTAATATTTTCATCTAAATTTCATCTCTGATGAGTATGGTATAAAGAATATGATATTGCATACTCAAAACTCGTTTTGAGTCTTCTATTTATAGTTGCTAAAAAATACTCGATACGTTGTATCCAGATAGGTCGATACAGCGTATTGGGCTGGATTCCTTGGAGTGCGCGCTACGTTCGTAATAAATCTTTGATATCATTCCCAATTTACTTTATTTACTGTATCTTTGAATAGTTATCTTCATGGATACGACGTATGTAGATAGCATGGATACGCCGTATTAGGAATTGCTCAAACGCGTTTTCTTATAAAGTCTTGGCGCAGATACGCCGTATCTCTTTAGTTACGGCATATTGGTGAATTTTTAGAAATCTTCAAATGTCTTCGTTTTAGCTCTAATTTATGCGCCTTTTAGCTTATCTTCACAAAACACTCCTGAATTACTGCATTTATCAACTTTAAAGCAAATAAGTACCAAATAATGCAATAATTATATAAATGTAGGCAAAATAGACGGGATAGATGATATAATAAAGTGACGTTATTTGATGTCATCAAATATCCCCCCACTTAAATCCTACTTGTCCTCAAGTAGACTTTAGAAAAAAGTTTAGTTTATGAAAATGTGTCCCGAACCGAAGTTAAGGATTTTCCGTTTAAGCATCGTTTTATCCTAATCACCTATACATAACCAAGCTCCTCACGAAATATGGAAATGAAAACACTCAGATCACTCAACTAATCTAGGGTGCAACATTTAAGTAGTACGCTCAATTGCTCGGTCGTGATTAATTTCGTATCATAAGCTTGGCAATGATACACATCTCCACCGCTAAAGCTAAGGAAGAACAAGTCAAAAGCTAAATTGGGTTAAGAAGGCTTACGGTTGATCATTCAACAGTCTTTCACCATAAGTACCACACCAACAAGGCAGCTGTATTGTATATACACTGCCGTAACGACGAAATAGACATATGCAATCCGAACACATCCCTGTTCGTGTTTAACCGGCGGTTAAGATGAAGAATGATATAGGGTAGGGACCTTCAAACTTTCACCAAAAGTCGTCATCCAACAAGGCAGCTGAGACATGCATACATGGCCGTAATGACGGAATAGACATGCATGCTCGAACAAGTCCTCGTTCGAGTAGACACTAAGGTTAGTTGCTAGGAAAGGGAAGTAAAATGGTTGTTAAATAAAATTCACAAAACAAATAGATTAAGCCAACAAATAAGGTGCGGTTGCTAGTAACTTTCCCCCGACCGTTCCATGACAAAGACTCGAACATATAGACAGACGCCTCGATCACAGAAATGACAAAGACAACCAAAGTTGACGTTCCCATAACGGTCAACTTCCCTTACATCCCGCTCTTTACATACTTTTACACAAGTGGTGATATCGGCCACTTTTTACAAAACTTAACATCGTTGATTTTTGTAACGTATCAACGAATAATCGATCCTTCTAAGTGATTCCTTCGGTATAAACTTCTTTTTGAAACGACTATTTTTCTTCCTTCTCTTTTTTTTTGCTTTTTCTCTTTTTCCATTTTTTTCATAATACATAATAAACCTCGGTTTGATTCCACCGTCTTCACTTTCATAATTTATCCGGATAATCTTTTCCTTGTAGTACTTCTTCATCGGACATAATTCATAATTGCGAAAAGTAGCGAAACTTACGAGCTACATATTTTCCCATTGCATTGTGCAATTTCCCGACCATTACAGAGATAGAAAAATTTCACTTTGACACAGGAAATACAAGACTTTACACGAAAGCAACTAGCAACATAGAGAAATAGGCTTAATCTACACGGTAGGCTAAGGTGCAAAGGTGTAACGAAACATATAATATGGTGTACAAAAAGAAAGGAATGGCTCAACAGGTTGTTCTAGGGGATTTTACTCTAAAAATGAGAGTAATCAAGGGTTACACGGGAGTTAACTTACCAGTAAAGTTAGTTATTTTTACGACATGTAGGCTATTTGGTTGAATCCTAAAAATTTATTAGTTGAACATGTTCTTCTATCTAAATCCATAGTACTAATCATGGTGGTCTCGAGTGATATACCAGGCCAAGTTCTAAAGTCCACTGCATCACCGGCACACTCATAAATTTGTGGAATTTAGTAGACAGTTGGAAACAGAATAGGCTTAATTCTCACAATATGTATCAAGGGTTATAGTGTGCTAGGTAATGTAACTAGTGATTTTTACAAAAGTCATGCTGAATTTATTTTTAAATTTTGACCATTTTTAAGCATTTTGCATGTTATTTTATAAAAAAGAAGACAAGTACGTTCTAATTCTCCATCCCCCACTTAAATTATAAAACGTCCTCATTGTATAGATAAAATAATTAAATAATAAGGGAAAATAGAATTAGAACAGAAAACTCCCTGATGTTTTGCTCGTGATAATTCTTCATGATAAGTTGTTGAGAAAAAAGTGTGTTGACTAGGGCTTCAGAATACCCGCATAAGTTTAACACAAGTCTTTTTCAGCATATACCATATCATAGTTTCAGCAAGGTCCTGTAAAAAGGTTAGAAGACGAGTGCAAATTCTATCTCGCTACAATGGTACAAGAAAACAATTAAACACACAACTTTACAGGGATCAATACGCCGTATCCCAGACCCAAGGATACGCCGTATTATTCCTGTAGAAACAATTAAATTACTGGAAATTAAATAATTAAGTTTTAAACTGATAACGTCCAGACATGCATACGCCGTATCCAAGGGGGTTCGATACGCCGTATAGAGTGTCTAGGAAGACAGACTCGTGCAACAAACAATTAAAATGCGACAAACAATTAAAATGATCGGGTTGTCTCCTAGGAAGCACTTTTGTTTATAGAAAAGTCTTTAAGTTAGACTTGCCCCAATCTAATCCCATCCTTATAAAACAACTTAGGGCCGAACGGGATGCCAAACAACACATATAAATTCTTGATAAGATTTAAAAGCATCCCGTTGTTAAGATAATTACAAGCCATGATATTAACATTTAGCTTCTGGATAAAAGTTTCATTATTGAAAAATTTATTAGATGTATCGTGACTTATTTCCGAATGTTTATTTGACCCTTGTGCAGAAGCACCAGCATCAACATTTATTACATAAGGTAATGGTATGACAGACATATCCCCCGAAGGCTGCTCAATATCGATTTCATCAGTATCATTGTCCGTATCCCTTTTTAGATCATCGAGATAAATTACGTTAAAACGAAATAAATCATTAAAGTATAAAACGTTTTGTTCCTCTTCATCATATTTGGACAATGATGTTTCATTTTTCAAATTAAATTCATTGATACGTTGAGGACTTATAGTAGGTTCAGTTAGAAAATTTGATTTAGACGTTAGAGCATCATTGTAAACAATGGCTGGAAATTCATTCTCAAAGTCTTTAAAGAAGTCTAAATCATTAGAATAACTGACCTCGGGCTCGGGTGTCAAAAATAAAGGCATATTGACTTTATCATTATCATTTTCCGAATCAGTTTTCAAATTGTTGACGGAAATTATTTTATAGGAAAATGAATTTTCGTCATAAATTACCATGTAATTTTCATCGTCGGATTCGTTAAACGATATTCTAAAGTCAATTTCATTGTCGTTAAGAGGACTTACTGTGGGTTACCAAGAGAGCGCTTCTCTAGATGTATCATCAAGGACTATAGCTGGGAATTCGGATTCAAAGTTTGTAAAGCAATCGTCCTCGTCTTCATAATATTCCATCTTACCGTACGTGGAAGTTTGCCAATTAAACGTCTCACCCCGACTTAGAGATTTCTCCTCTTAAAGTCTGTTATATTCCTCCATAGTGATATCGGTGTTGTCTATTTTTAAACTGTAATAAAATAGCTAGGAAAAAAAATGGTCAAATAGCCTAATACGCCGTATTCAGTAAACTGAGTACGCCGTATAGATGATAGATTCGAATCTGCTGTATTGGTTTAGAAAACTTTTATACTCCGTATCCAAGAAAATGAATACGCCGTATTGCGTATTCGACTCAGAATGTTACAGCAGGTTGTAACAATGCACACAAACACACAATATGCAAAATATACAATGCAAGAAATTAAACACACAAACAAGCACACAATTATGCAATTTAAACTATACTAAGCTAAACTAGTTAATGGTTAGTAATACTGATAAGAATAAGGTTTAATAATTTCACTCCCCGGCAACGGCGCCAAAAACCTGATGTGCTGTCGTGTAGGGTCAATTATTTAATTATCAAGTTTTACATTTATATTTAGCCGACAAACCAAAAACAACACTTTAACCAGCAGTGTACCCGGTCAAGATGGAGTTCGCGGTAAGTAGGGTGTCGAACACTAAGAGTGGAAATTTAATCCTATAATCTATCAATATTTTAATTAGTTTATTTACTTGCTAAACCTATGCTATGTATGTTGTCTAATGAAATGGGGGGTTCAGCCTGAGAGACTGGCACAAGTTTGGTGGAAACAAATACCAATTCAATACACAATAAACACAAAAGAGAAAGATTAGAAGATAGAAAAGCGGTACAAGCCAAATGATAGAAAACTGCATTAGCCATATTAAATCCGGTTCAATGCTGGTTTGTTTGTTTTAGTGCAATGATTTACTTATCTTGAAGCGGCATATCATTCTTAAGACTTAGGTAGGACATCATCCTAAGACTTAGACACAATTAATCTTGTCACAATTAATGCATCCACATAAAGCATCTGATGACAGCAAATAACGTCTATTTTATAGCATCGTTTATCCCACGATATCAACCCATTTTGTATCATTATTGCAAAGAAATGTTACTTAATCATTTATATTTGATAATTGCAGTAATTATGGAGTAATTGGTGAAACATAGCAAAAGGCGCGTATTCTGGAGCTTAAATGAAGATATTTTGAAGATTACTATTCTGAAGACCAATACGCCGTATCCATCAAGAAGATACGGTGTATCCGTGCCTGCACTCACCAAAGACCACAGAAGATTAAAAAGCAATACTTCGTATCTAGAGGACTCAATATGCCATATTCATGATATGGAATCAATATAATATTCTAGAAGATATCAAACGTGGACTACTCCAAGAAATCCCTAATACGCCGTATCCAACCCATTGGATACGCCGTATTGAACCGACTTCCAGACATTATAAATAGAAAACTCAAAAATGAGTTTTAAGTGTGCTAAATCATATTCTCGATACCTAAACCACAAAAGTCGATTTTCAGAGGAGAAAAAGAGCAGAAGAGGTCGAGCAACGTATTCAATTCCATAGGAGACATCGTGTAATTCCATATACTTTAGTAATCGTTCAGTTTTTGGTATCATTCGTTAACTCGGTTAGTTTACCTTGGCTAAATTATTACTCTTGTATTTATTATGACGTTTGAAGGCTAATACCTTCGGGTATTAGCCATTATTATGAAGATCTAAATGTTTGGTATTTGTTTATATCAATTTCTTGATTTATCGTTGTATGCTTGTTTATGTTTATCAATTTATACTTGTTTACACGCTTTTGTATGCGACCTATCATTCAACTGGATCTAGCTAAGTGGACCAAGCGGATCTAGAGTCCGGGATAGCTCTCCATATAGTAATTTATACACCTAGAATAATAGTTACACAAATATTGTCCTTCTAAGTCTGTGTCTAGGATACGCTTCAGGCTTAACTAGTTAATTGGATATTGCCAATGGTTTATTGATCGTGTTGACTAGTAGGTGACCTAGATAATTCAACAAATAACGTTCTGATTCCATTGGATAGTTGGACAAGTAGACTACTAGTGTATAGATTGCCATTAAGCGGTAAGTGGGTAAAGTCTCTATGAGCTAGGGTTTAACAAGATCACCATTGCTTTAATCCTTAAGATAGATTATAATCAGCAAATAAGGATGCTTTATGCGGATGCTTTAATTGTGACAGAATTAACGTGTCTAGGTCTTAGGATGATGTAACGCCTAAGTCTTAAGAATGATATGCCACCTTGAGAGAAGAAATCATTGCACTTAATAAACAAACCAACGTTCTAATCAGATTAATAATGGTTAATACAGTTTTCTTATATAAGGTTCGACCGCTCTTTTATCTTTTGTTAATTAGCTTGCATAGGTAACGGTTTCTTGAATTGATTGTAGTCACCAACCAAACCATGCCAGTCTCTCAGGTTGAAAACCCCTCTTTTTCATTAGAATTAGGATTTTGACTGACATAGGTTTAACATAGTATTAGAATAGAATTAACATAGATTAGATAACCAAGATATTAATTAAATTGATAGATTTAACCTTGCTCTCAGTGATCGACACCCTACTTACCACGAAACTACTATCGATCGGGTACACTACCCGTTAAAGTGTTGTTTTTGGTTGAGTTGATAAAATATAAATTTAAAACTTGAATCATATAAAAAACAACCCTATACTACAACACATCAAGTTTTTGGCGTCGGGGAGTGAAAATTAATCTTGATTTTTATTTTGATATTTTGGTTTTTAACATTAGATTAGATCTAACCCTTAGGATTAGTGTAATTTAGATTAGTGTATATTCTTGTATATTCTGTAATATTTGTATATTTATCTTTAATTGTTTGCTTGTATATTTGTGTGTTTAATTGTTTGCGTATTTAATTGTTTTTCTTGAATACACTGTTCTGGTCGACAGTTGAATACGGCGTATCCAATTCCACTGAATACAGCGTATCCAGTTCTCTTTCCAATACAACGTATTCATCTTAACACATTAATACGACATATCCACTTCCATTGGATACATCGTATCGATCGTCTGGGACAGAAACTTAAATAACTGATTATCGTGTAAAATTTTTTCAACCTTCCTTTGGAAAAAATCCTACTCATTGTTTATCCCTTGTTTCAGGTAGTGCATGACAAGGAGTTCAACAAACGAACTATACATACCCTACAAAGATCCTGAATGAGAATTTCGATCATCAAAGAAACACTTCAAGTCACTTAGCCTTGAAGAATTGAGATCTCTGGATTTCAATCTACTTTCTGATAAAGAATACTCAGAGGAAGAAGAAGAAGAAGCAATGGCAGAAACAAGGGAGCAATACATGAGCAAGACCCAAACGAACTATGGATTGGGAGTCGCTAGGCCTAAAATTGATAACAAAGATCAATTTGAACTAAAAGGACAATTTCTTAAGGAGCTTTGAGAAAACACATTTAGCGGTTCGGATAATGAAGATGCTAATGAACACATTGAGAAAGTTCTTGAAATAGTTAACTTATTCCATGTCCCTAACATCATTGTGGATCAACTAATGCTCTGAGTCTTCCCTATATCCTTAACTGGAGCTGCAAGCCGTTGGCTAAGAAATGAACCAACTGGTTCAATCAAAACTTGGGAAGATCTTAAAACTAAGTTTTTGAACAAATACTACCCACCTGGTCGAACTGCAAAGAAAATGGAGGAAATCAACAACTTTTAGCAAGAGCCAGATAAAACCCTTTATCAAGCAAGGGAGCGCTTTAAGGAACTCTTGATGAAGTGTCCGCAACACTATTTGACTGAGATGCAGGAGGTGATTTTGTTCTACAATGGTTTGGATGTTCCAACACGATAGATTCTTGACTCAAGAGGTGCTGTTTTGACTAAAACTGCTGCAGATGCCAAAACAAGCATCCAAGAAATGGCTGAATACTCTCAAAAATGGCATAATGGAACATCAAGAAGAAGAAGTATTGAGACTTCAGACGGATTAGCTGCGATACAAGCATAATTAAACAATCTTAGAAGAGAGATCATGAAAGTGAATGAAAAAGTTTATGCTGCTCAGGTTGGATGTGAGCAATGAAAAGGACCCCATTACCAAGGATTGCCCACAAAAAGAAGAAGGGAAAGCCCTAGAAGAAGCTTACTACACGCAATTTTGTAGACCTTTTCAAGGTGGGGGATATAGAGAAACTGCTCCAGGGTACTATCAAAGGAACAACGCCAATCCTTCATTCTAAGAACGAAGGCAATCTATGGAAGATACCCTAAGCAAATTCATGAGTGAATCTGCAAAAAAGACATGAAGAAAACTCTAACTTGATCAAAGAAATTCGAGCTTCGACAGATGCTGCCATAAGGAACAAAGGAGCATCGAACAAAACTTTAGAAATACAAATCGGGCAAATGAGCAAGGTACTACAGGAGAGAGGATTTGGAAGCCTACCAAGCTCAACTGAAACAAACCCAAGAGACCAAGTCAAGTTGATTCCAACCACTATTGAAGCTGATTCAAACTCGATACGTCGTATTGGATCAAACCAATACGCCGTATCTACTTGACATAACAGTACATTGTTATACAAGTCAAGACAAATGACGTTTACTTTTCTAAGTCGTTTGGATAATCATTACTGTGAAGAAGAGGGGAATTATGGACCAAAATTCACGGAAGCTTATGGACCTTCACATATCAACAACGCCATACCCCGAAAGGAGAAAGACCCAGGAAGTTTCACCTTACCTTGCTTTATTAATAATTTTTGTTTTGACAACGCCCTTGTTAACTTAGGAGCTAGCGTTAGTGTTATGCCTCCCTCGACCTACCTTAACTTAGGATTAAGCGAATTAGCTCCCACTAGGTTGACAGTGGAATTGGCAGATAGGACTGTGAAATATCCAAAAGGAATAGCTAAAAACGTACTAGTAGGAATTGGTAAATTTACTTTCCCAATAGACTTTATAATTCTTGATATGCCCGAGGATATTAAAGTACCCTTGATCCTTAGAAGACCATTTTTGTCTACCGCCCGTGCTAAGATTAATGTTAACAAAAGAAAGATTACTTTGAGGGTTGCGGAAGAAAAGATTATTTTCAAAAGTGTAACACCCCCAAATTGGGTCGCAGCGGAATAAGAGTCCGGGGCGTGTTACTTCTCAGATCAATAACACAAGATATATATAGAACGACCAAAAAGTCGTTTGAAAATGATACATTGGATTTAACAAAGTAATTGTTACAAGCCCGAAGCTTAACTTGTTCACTTGATCAAAATACAAAGATTTTCAGCCCAAACAGTTATACAAAATGTATTGCGACAAAATCTTTAATGCATGATATCCCAATCAAAACCACCAATGTATCCCTTGTACCTCTTGCTTACTGATCCCCTGAAAAACATTGCTTTAAAACGTCAACAATAATGTTGGTGAATTCATAGGTTTGATAAATCATATATTGTAGGACCACAAGATTTCCCAAGTGTATGATAATGCAACAGATGCAGACATCATATAAATGTAATTACGTTGCTCTAAGCTCATGACACTGAAGCTTGACGTGTATGGATGCCAAATTAATGGCCTACATTGCCCGTGGTGATGTTCTAACCCGCAACATCCTATATTCGACATGGTATACGTTCGTTTGTCTAGTGATAGCTAATCACCCGAACGGGGTTGTCAAACCCAATAGATCTATTCATAACATTCGCGCTCACAGTCCAGTAATTGACAGTTCATGATAGTGGGCTCAGATTGGGTTATCGCTACTTAGGCAACACGTAATCATAATATAAAACTTAACCACTTGTGTCCAATTGTAAAGCCTTGCATGTTTTTCACCCCAAAAACTTTGTAAAACAAAAGCATGTAAAACGTGGGGCTATGAACTCACCTTGTGTTCTGATAACCCAAATATCGCAGATAATGCGTCACGTAAAAGATCGAATGCAACCTAAATTATCATAGGTCGTATAAGTACCGAGTACTTGAATATAATCTTATAGTTGTTACATCGTACTATCGTAAATCCAACAACTCGTCGATACGCCATCCGAAGAGGCCTCATTATGAAACTCCCTAGTAATATAGTACTTTGATAACCACATAATATTCTATATAGCTAAATCACCAACTAATGGTTTTGGTAAAATTGTGTTTAATAAGTTAAAACGTTTATAATTACCGTTTCTAATTTGACATTTCCATATTTGACCGCCCTGGTGGACAGTAACTTTTACTGTTCACTATCAGACGTATGTTATATATTTAAATCGATTAGTTGTCGTAAAACCATTAATGTCGTATTTTATTTCTTATAGCTCCGTTTTTAGCGATTCTTTCGAGCCACAGACTCGAAATTGAAGTTCTATAATTTTAATGAGGTTTACAAAAATATAACTTTTCTATCATGAACAAATAACTTTTATAAAAAATAGTTTTTATAAAAGTATTGATTGTCGTAAACTTGCGAAAACTTGCGAAATTCATAACTCATTCGTTATTAATTGAAAAATTACGATTCTTATCATTTTGGAATCCCAAAAATATGTATTATTTGTTAAAAATATCAAACTTGCTGTTTGATATAAATTTTATAAAAATTATTTTATAAACTCCGTTTAATTAACGTATAACTCGTTTTTAACGTAACTTTTTCGTTATTAATCCGTTTGACAAGTTTCTTACCTTTTCGGAATCGTCGTGAAATGTATTATCTTATAAAAACATAAAATGAGTATGTCTTATACACGAATTTGGACAGAATGTTTGTGCTAGTTTGATAAGTCCATTTTCAACCTTTGTTTCCTTTATTTATCATTTTGCATTTCACCAAAAGTCTCATATGTGCTTTATATTATATATATGTCATATATCATATGTTTATTATGTCCATGGTCCATCAAGGTCCTTTTTGTCCCAATATTACAAGTCTTTTATTTTACATAATAAACCATAACTTTTATAAATAATCCATAAATTACTAGTTTTTATATGTAGTTATTTTACACAAAAACCATGTGTGTACAAGTCTTCTCATCTTTTATACTCTTATATTAATAACCATACAACATTAACATTAGTCCATAATTAACCTTAACTTGTCATAAGTATTTCTTTAACTTGAAACATGTCATGAAACCATAAAAACCCTAATTAACCCATAATCATGTTTACACCAAAACAACATGACACAATATTTTATCATCATTTTTAACATGATATATGTAATAACACAACATATATAAAAGTAATCCATGTGATCATTTCAAGTAAAAATCTCATTTTCATGATAAAATCCTAAATGGTGATTTAAGCTAACATAGAATAACCATATGCATAAAAATGAAAATTATAAGAACAAAAAGGGTTCTAGTAGACCTTATGATGTGTGATGATGATAAACAAATGCTAAACCCTTGTTTAGCCACAAAACCAAAGCTTGCAAGATGAAATCCTAGATTAGGTTTAGAAAACCCTAATCTTTCCTTTCTTGATTAATACTTGAAAAAGGGTTAGCCAATGCTTGGGATCACCTTAGAATGTCTTATAATGGATGTGTATAGAAGGGTATAGGTTGAATAAAATTTTGTATGGGTTTGTGTGGGTGAGAGTATTGAGCCGTGAGCTCTATGGGACCAAGAGGGAGTATTTGTTTGATTTTTGCTAAGTGTTTAAGCATGTATGTGTTATCTCTCTTATGTAATGCATGTATATATGGAAGTCTTGGTCAAAAAGGTAAGTATAGAAGTCCAAGAGCAAGATGAGGGTTTCAAGGGTTCATGCTTTCTTGTCTAGAGTCAAAGTAACAAGGTATGGCTAGGTTTTAAATGCAAGAGATGTACATTGACCAAGTTGTGAATTTTTCTTATTTCTTTGCATCAATTGCCATAAATTCGGCCAAAATAAGATATATGTGATGTTGTTGAGTAATTTTTATGTATTGGGTATAAATGTGGGTATTTGTTGAAGCGTAGAAAAGTTTTGGTGGTTCCGGGAGTGCCTAAACGCAATTTATCGCGAAACGTATACACTTTACGTATCCGATAAAAATAAAATGAACAAAGTTAATAATTATTCTCAAAATAATTATATAACCCTTGCTTGATGTAAACATTTAATTGTTTGATGCCCGTTTACATTGAACGCTAATTTTTAGCTTACGCGATTTAGCTTAACATTTATGATTTAAAGCAAACGCGTACAATACAAAAGGTACATTGCGGATTTATCGACGTCGTCAATGACTTGAAAACACAGGGTGTTATATCGGCGATTTACAATTTATTTATTTAAATGAAGAGGCGTCCCAATCCTACTTAATAATTTCCGATGCAATACGCGTACTCACATAACCTTCAAGGTGGTGAATGACATATCGATGCAGGTGCTCTAATGAGTATGGGACGAGTGTTTAAAACTCGTCTTCGAAGGCGAGGAATAAAACAATCAGGAAAAATCAACATCGTGTTCAAAATGGTTGATGAGCACACGGTTAAAGTAATTAAGGTAAAGGTCTCTATGAACGAGTCAACATAGCTATTATCATATCAATCCTCCTATTATAAGTCCCACCCATACAAGCCTTGTAATACTTAGATTCATACATAATCCCATGTAAACAGGACTGTGACAGGTGTTGTTAACATAACAATTATCATATCAATCCTCATATTACAAGTCCCGCCCATACAAGACTTGTAATACTTAGATTCATACATAATTCAATGTAAACAAAATTATGACGGCTTTCGTGTAATACGATATTGTATCAAGTTAAGAAAAAAAATATATACTTAGAGACCATTTTTTAACTTACAATGTCTGAGAACAAAGTGAGACCATTTTGCAACTCACAATGTCTAAGAAGTAAAATGAGACCATTGGGTAAGTCACAATGTCTGAGGTATAAATGAGACCATTGTTCAACTCACAATGTCAAAAAAAATGTTCTGGTATTTATATAAGTAACTCTTATATAAATAAACGTACGATATACGCAAAAGGGATGCAAGCATATGTATTATATATATGTATGTCATGTAAGCACTTAATGTAACAAGTAATGTAAGCAAGTTATCAAGTAGTGTGTATGTACTTTGAAAATGTTTGATGTGATGCATTGTTTGTGAAAACGGTTATAGTCTAGGTAACATATGCAACCTAGTTCTCTATAACTAGTGCTCTGATACCAATCTGTAAAAACCCCAAAAATATATGTAAAACAAGTAAAACATGGGGCTATAAACTCACATTGATGTTGTAGAATGATTGGCAGAACTGCACATATTAAGCACAACACAAACGGAAAAACCAGAACGGCTCGACCAAGAAGTTGCGGTTTATCTTAACGACTATGACCCACTAGCCTAGGATAATGTATTTGGGTTTTCCGATAGATGGTTACATCAACGCGACACGTTGATAAAAGATTTAGATTCCAAGTTGTAATAGTTTGGTGGTTGGTTAAATAAAATAAATTGAAAAGTAAGCGCAAAACAGTGAATTATATAACAAAGACAAACAATCCAAAGATTAATATGAAGTATATAATACTTTGCAAGTATTATATAAGAAGTGTGAGTAAATAATTAAACCAAACAGTTTGACACATTTTCGGAAATCACCACTTAATTAAATAAAAGTTCTTGCATAAATGTAAACGTAAGTTTTAAGGTTACAGATTATGTTAAACGATGTCTGTAAAGCTTTTACAAAAGTTATGATGTTATCTTCTAGTTGACAATTATAAAATATAAAATAATATTTTATAATTTAGTATATTGTTTCCTTGACGGGTTGTAGCTAAAATAATTGTCTCATTTGTAAAAGTATAGTTTTCGTTCGTTTGTCGGGTTATTGCATAATAACGAATTAACAATCTTAAAACTATATAACTTCGTCTTTTATCGGTTTTTCTATGATAATAGAAATTATAAATTTTTTATTAAGTATAGTAGTTTATAGATTTTACGGCATGACCTATTCGTTTATAAAACGTTTCCCATTTTTACAAAACTCAATGTTTTTCCCTTTTTATCAAATTATGTTGCAATATACTCGCGTGATCAATATATATAATTAGACGAGATCAAATAATATATAACACATTTATTTAACCATTAACCACCATTTAAATCACGTTATATATATATATATAATATAGTAATATGATTATTAATCGATTCATATAAACCAAACGCACCCTGAAAGTTGTTTCTGCTCACCCAAACACACCCTTATGGTTTTCCTGCTCACCTAAACACACCCTTATGGTTTTCCTGCTCACCCAAACACACCCTTATTGTGTATCTTTTAACCCAAACGCACCCCTTGGTGCTTCCTGCTAAACCTAACGCACCCTTATTGCGTTTTCTGTTAACCCAAACGTACCCTATTCGATTTTCTGCTAAACCAAATGTACCCTATGTGGTTTATACTAACCCAAACGTACCATTTCAGTGAAACTGCCAAACCAAACGCGCCGTTATGTGGTTTCTACTAAACCAAACGCACCCTTTTAGTGAAACTGCCAAACCAAACGCACCCTTATGTGGTTTCTACTAAACCAAACGCACCCTATTCGTGTTGCTAACAACCAAACGCATCCTATTCGTGCTAAACCCAGATCCAAACGCACCCTTGGTGCCGTTTTAATAGCTAAACGCACCCTTGGTGCGAAACACAAAACCAACCTGAGAAACAAAACCCAACGTACCTTTGGTGCTGATTCGATCAACCAAACGCACCCTTTATAGGTCATTTTTAATATCAAACGCACCCTTATCGGTGAAGAGATGGTGTCGTGGGTGGGTTGGTGTGTGGCAATGGCGTGTTGATGATGATGCTGGCGTAGTTGTGATGGGGTGGTTACGATAGGGTTGCGGTGGTGAGGATGGCAGCGGGGGTGGTGGTGACGAGGTGATGTTGGTGGTGACGGGGGTGATGGTGTGGCATGGATGGTGATGATGTTGTTGGTGGTAGCAGTGGCGGCTGGCCGGAGGCGGCGCCGGATAGCTGGCTGGAAAAAGAGAGAGGAAAAAAAGGGAGGCTAGGTTATATGAAAAAAATGAGAAGAAACCCTAATCACTTTCGTATATATATTTGACATATTTTTTTAAAAATGACAAGTGAATAATAGTTGAGGGGAGATGGTGAAAATATAACCACATGGACCACAAGTGTAAATTTTTGTAAAATGGTGGTTCGGGGCTCGTTTAGGCTAGCTCACAAATGGTTCAAAACACGAAACTTGCGCCATTGCATTTCAAATAATTTTTCCCATGAAAACGGGTATTCACTCGACTAATTTTCATACACGTTTTTTGAAATAAAATATTAAATAATTTATTAAATATTTTTATTTAATAAAAAGTGATAATTAAATATAATTTAATTATTTTCATGTCTGGACGCGTTGTTGTCGTTTCTAAAATTTTGCGATGGTATTTCGGTCATTTTCTGCTTTTTTCGGGTCATGGGCAAAACTAAAAAGTTGTCCGGAATGTCGTTTTACATCAAATTGCTTCAGAGTCTGAGTCGTGAAAACGTGATTTAGCAGGTCATTTTTGATAAGTCAACTTAGGAATAACATATATCTTTTTCGTTTCCAAGTCGAATAAGTTAAAAATAACTTTGCACATGAGAGATATGTAATATTAGATATGATTTATGATTTAAATATGTTTCGAAAAATTACCGGTTACGCGGTAATCGTTTTTATGTGACAATAAAAGATCTAAAGTCAAAAAGTCAAGTCGGACCCGAAAAGTCAAAGGGTAAAATAGTCATTTAAAATTCTGAAAATTGCCAGTTGTTACAATGGACCCAGTGACACAATGCAAAACCATTCCCAGCCACTCAAGGTCTTTTAAAAGACTCTTCTTTTATTTATCACGGAGATTAAACACATTTCTATCGACTTTCTCACTCCAAGCTAGTTGGTATTTGATAACGCCTGAATTATACATGTTTTCAGTGGCGTTATTTGTATTTATTTGATCATTTTTCGTGAACGTTTGGTACTTAATCAAGTATATTTGCTATTATATGTTCTAGGTACGTGTCGTGGAATAAAACGGAATAGTACACGAAGAATTGAAGCTTAAACGAAGAAATAATTAAAGATAAAGATCTCCCGACACCTGTTTACTGTTTTGAACATAACTCGGTCATATGAACTCCGTTTTAGTTGGTTAAAAGTGGCCGCGCGAAGAGAATTCAATTATCTACAACTTTGAGAAAATGCCATATGTTGTAAATGTCCCAAGTACAGCGCACAATCCAAAAAGTGTGGCGCACTTCTGGACGTTTTTATGAAGAATTAAATTCCATTAATTGGGACAACATTTACACCTCAAGTGCGCCGCACTTTTTTGTAAGTGAGCCGCACTTGGCCCCTGAAAAAGCCTATATAAAGCCCTTTTACCTCTCATATCTCACACAACTCTCACACACAATCCCCCATTCGTTTAGAACCATTAGAAGGGGTGTTTTTGGTGATAAAGGCCTGAGAACCTTTGATCCAAACCACCTTGATAACACAAATCATCACCACCATTAGAATCAAAGTTCTTAAAGAAGTTGGATAGTCTTGGTTGAAGTTCATCATTGTTCTTAGGTTTTGATCCATCAAAGAAGCATAGTTGTAGTGTTATTTCGAATCTATAAGCGATTGTGACGGAATTGTTCATAGTTTCTGGATTTTGCTTTGAATATAATAAAGTGTTCTTGGGAAATTCTTGTGAAATCACCATACTTTGCTCTTGGAATTGGTATGAATCTTGTTACTCTTTTGAATATAATCTTTGTTGAATCCATGATGAATGTTATGTGTTTTGTTACTCTGATCATGGAGTAGTAATCTTATGTTTGTTTGGGCATATTGTGATCTTTGATATGGAGCGTTTGGATATGTGTTTATTGAAATGGTTAAACATGATTTTCTAAGTGTAAAGGCCGAAAGGATACTTATAAACTTATGTTTTATCATTCCACTTAATATATTGGTTATAATAACTTATAAAGGCCGAAAAGATTTATAACTTGTGATAACTCTATTTTCTATACTTATAAACACTATCCTAAACACTTCATTGTCTTAGTGATCATTGCCTAAACAAACATACTTTAATCATTTGTTAGAATCTTCTTTTAATTGTTTTCTTTGCAATAGTCAATTTATATACGTTTTGGTTAATTTGATCCGTGATAATCTTATTAACCTTAGCACCTTAATTACAAACTGTGAAAACTTTAATTCCCGTGGAACGACTTGGACTTACCTAAAGTTATACTATACACGAACGGGTATACTTCCCGAGTGTTGTATTTTTTGTAAAAATCGGTATTTCTAGTATTATAAATTTATAGCTTGTAAAACACACATCAAGTTTTTGGCGCTGCTGCCGAGGAATTGTTTTAAGTTGTTATCAGTTTGTTGCTTGTTTTAGGCGCTATTTTGTTTCGCAAAACAAAAAACAAAAAAAATTCGAACTTGTCGTACCGTTTTCTAGCAAACGGAACCCAAAAATCATTTTTTCTTCAGGAAGTATGCCGCAAATCCAATTTGTGCGCCGGTTTTCTTGAAAACCCAGGATGTACGCCATACTTTCCCCAAGTACGCCGCACCTTCTGCAAATTTTCACAAACATAATCTTATTTCAAAAACCAATACCAAAACCACCAATCTGCTAGTCTTAGGTTCTATAATCGTCTGGAATTGTATTTTATCTGATTATATGCCTTGTGTATTTGTAATTATCTAGTTTATCATAATATTCCGAAAAAAAATCATAAAATTTCCAGAAAAACCGACACACTTTTCCTAAAATATGCCGTACCTATCCAAAAAAAAATCTTTTATTTATTTATCCATATTTGCTGTATATAATTAAGACAATATATAATATATATAAATTCTCTAAAAAAAAAATAAATTTATAAAACATATATGAAAATAATTTATTTTATTTTGAATATTATCCTATTAGCCTTAATTATACATATAAAAATGTCTTTTTGCAAAATGCTTAACGTATGTATAAATCCCCTATCTTTCGGAAAGCAATTTGTAAATTTAATATATAAATTAATTTTTTTTTAATAAAAAGGTCTTGTAAATTTAAAATTATCCAAAAAGAAGTCGTAGAGATCGAATCGCTCATCACTCCTCCGTTAATGACTTTATCGTTATTAATATACCTGAAGAGGATGTCGAACCAATACAAATAATTCTCGATCCTGATGATCAACCTATGTGGGAAAGTGCTAAGACTATAGCACCAACTCCTAATTCTGCCATTATTCAACTCGATGTTGATGACAACTTTGTTATCAATAGTACTCACTTAAATATGATTCAGGAAATAAATTTCTATGGTTACTCTACTAGCCGATCGCATGACCACATCCGTGTGTTTTCATCCCAATCTGCCAACATGTTCAGATATGGTTAAACTCAAAGTGAAGCTGTCAAAGTTGTGATTCTTCACTATCCTTGTCCGATGAGCTTACTGGTTTAACGATAACTTAATGTAGAGTCTTTACATCGTGGAACAAATGAGAAAAGTTTTATAAACAGATTCTTTCACCTTCGTTTATTTAAACCGTCTTTTACTTGAAATAGAAAAAATTTCTCTCAAACAAATGTGAGAGGTCTACTGAAGCGGTTACGACTGTAAGAAAACTATGTCTGAAAATGCCATGGGCCATGTCTGACCAAGGAGTTATTATTCAAATATTCTATCACGGTCTAGACGAACCCACTCAGGCAATCCTGGACGTAACAGCTGGAGGAATCTTCCTCTACAAAAGTCCAAATCAAGCTTTTCAACTTCTTGAGGACAAAGTCCTTTTCAACCATGATTGGTCCATTAAATCTAAAAACAAACATCATCAAAATATGTTGCTTCGCCGTGGAAGTAATAGCAATAATGATAAATTTTGATTAATGGAAAAATTGGCATCTCTAACTATAAAAATAGATTCTCAAATTATAAGCTTAAATGAAGAATTGCAAGATATGCGTGAGAAATATAATGAGCTTAGAAATGGAAACGCTTCTAAAAACCACCTGAACGATGACACGCCGATGTGTGAACGTCATGAAGAAAATTACATACAATCAGAATGTAATAAAGACCGAAATTCTCATGATTCGTTTTCTCACCAATCCCTTCATGATCCTAATGATTTCAAGAAATAGCTTATAGACATAAACAATGATGTGAGAAATGATCTCGAAGATTTCAAAAGACGTATCCGTAGCATGAGAATTGTTCATTGGAAACTCTATGACAGAGACGATCATAAAGCCACCGATGTTTTACTTAACAAAAAGTTTGAAACAATTAACCAAGAACCTCAATCTAAAACAGATTTCGAAAAATCAATCACAAAATTCTTAGATGGTCAAATAATTACAAATATGTTTTTCAAAAACAATGTTAACGATATGATTTTAAAGATGAAGCAAAATGAAAAGAATTTCCAAACTAAAATTAAAAATATGGAAAGAAAAATAGATGTGTGATCGAAGTCTCAAAACGTATCTTCAGAACAAACCAATTGGACTGAACCACAACCTCTCCCTCAAGCTCACACTGAGCAAGTGAATGTCGTATTCACCAGGAGTGGAAAGTCTGACGATTCTCTGAAAACTCAAAAAGATCCACCACTACTATCATCGTTGACAAAAAACTAAAAAAGATAAACTCTATTAGACACAAAAAAGGCTATCATGTGGTTAAAACAAAGAATATCCCATTCAGTGATATATTCCAAATACCAATATCCTCAAGCTTTTAGAGTGGATCATTCTGTAACAGCCCCAATTTTCACAATGGAAATATAAACCGTAATTTTCATCAATGTAATATCCATCTATTAAATTAGATGCACTGTAATATCCATCTATTAAATTAGATGCACTATAATATCCATCTATTATATACCACCTTTTTACAGGGAAATTATTTCTTTATCTTATTATGCAACGTAACTTGAATATTTAAAGTAAATGAGCTTACGCAACCTCTACCAATGCCATCTATATCAATGTTCATTATCGGGTAAACATTCCTAATATGACAAGTATATCTTAATATCATTTTTACCAAGTACATTATCCATTTAACGTACCATTTACAACGTTACATCAAAAACAAGCATTATACGTTAACGTTTATTCCAAAAACCCTAATTTCATGTCAAAGCAAATGTACAAGCCTTCAATCATGTGTACAAGTGATCAATTCATAATATTTAAATCGCATTTTCCCTCCTAAATCAAAGTACAACTCATTTGAGCTCAATGTACAAGCCAATAAAGCATAAATTCAAACTAGCTCATTTCACTCCAAAATCTTAAGGATTTCGTACCACCTCTTTAGCACTAATTATAAGCACTCAATACACCATATTTAAACACTTTTCCCTCTCTAATCTCAGCTCCTACACTAACCTTAAAACCTAAACCCTAAACCCGAAAACCCTAGCAAACCCGTTACACCCTTAAACTAGTTCATAATTTACAGAAATCTGATCCGTTGATAAAACATAGGATCTGGGAAAAATAAATAGGCTTTGGGTATTACGTAAAAATACTAGGTTGTGGCCCTATGTATTTTGATCATTTTTCCGGTTGACTCAACCCGATTCGATGTCGGATGAATTAGTTATAGCCGAAATGGCAAAAGTACGCATATTTTGCACACGTGTAGTAAATGGCTGTTATATCTAAATTTTTGTATAGTAACCCCTAAATATGTAAAACTAAAAGTTGTAGAGGACTCAAATATATAACCATGCTCACTGTTTTGAGCTTCATCGGAGTTATTGTTTGTAAACTGGAGCCAAATTACGGCGATTGATATGGCTGTTCAAAAGAATGCAATGTTTTACTATAATAAACACCTCGAGCTCCTTTATGACTCACCACCACCTTCATCACCATGACCTCACCACCACATCACCATTAATCCAGCACCTTACAAGCACCTCCATCACCACCTTGTCACCCAACTTGGCCACCAAGTCTCCAAAACCCCTAGTCATCACCCTACCTCCCTCCATACCCTTCTACCATTCAATCCTACTATCCTAGCTTGTAATGCTCATCATCATAGCTGCCATGAATCACCTAAGATAGCTAGGACACTAAGCAAAACCCCAAACTTGGGCACTAAGGCTTTTTAAGCCTTATATAAGCCGAATCCAAGCAACCCTTTCAATCATACCTCAAAATCAAACACACACACTCAAATGGAGTTCTAGCCATTCTCTAGCAGTAGTAGAAGATCAAGTGAAGTCCCTAAGCTCAGAATAGAAGCCAAACATAAAGTGTAACACAGCCTTATGTCGTTTTGGCGTACGAACCTAAAAAAACCTGATTTCGACCCATTTTTGTTCAAGTAAGCTCAAAATATTGTTCAATAAGCTCATAATCTGTTTTAGAATGTTCATAATACTCTTAAGATCATATATAAACTCTTGTTTGAAGCCTTAAAATCCTCAAACCCATTTGTTTTTTTATTAAAACACTAAAAACGACCCGTTTTGATTTTCTAGCTAACGAATCCTTTTTCTAAACTTTTGTTAAGTTAGAACATCTTATTTTTGCTTATTCTAATAAGCTATAACCTGCAAATATCATTTGGAACCCTAAAATAAGCTTATATGGCTTTTTGGACTTAATTTACAAATATTTTCATGCATAGGGGTATATATCATACTCTTGAAAATTTATAACTAAAGGGGCTGAAAATGTCATTATTCTAAAGTTATAACTATAAGGACCTATTTTGCCAAGTTCTAAAGTTAAAGGTTTATATTATATATACTTAACATATAAAGGACTAAACTTGTAAAAGTTTATAAATCAAGGGTATATATTGCCATTTTTGCAAACTTAAAAATATAAAATATAATATTTTATATAAATTATAAAATATATATTAATATTATAAGACTCGATTTTATTAAAAACACCAGAATAATTTATGAAGTTTGATATTGGATTCATTGACGGTTTATGCTATGTGTTCTTATAGATTGAAAGAATATTCAAGATGTTGTAACATGCATCTACTGTATTGCACATAAAGTTTAGTTCATATGTCATGAAGCTTAATATTGGATTCATTAGAAGCTCAGGTAAGCGTATTATTTACATAGTATAAAGTTTTTAGCGATTCTTGATTTTGTGCCTAAAAATCAAATATCCCTCCAATCTGTGCATTGTGAAGTGCTCGTAACTGCACAAAAAGCATATGTTGATAAGGATAAGTGGGGTAAGATGAGCATACCTTCTACTGCTGGATCTGGTAGATTTAGTAGCGATCGGACTATAGAAGATTATGCCGTGCAAACGTGGGGAATAAAACTTTGTAAATGTCCCTTCTAGCAGATTTCCTTTCTATTGTAAAAGCAGCTCATATATTGTTCAGCTAAACTACTTATGGTAAACTACTTATCAAATGAAATATGTTGTAACTACTGTCTTGAACACGTATACCTCTCTTTTGACCTATCTTGGGACCCCCACAGTCAACCATGCCTTTGGTGACTCAAGCACACCTGTCGTTGGCGACTCAACCATGCTATTTGACTCGCCACTAAAAATGATTACCTTGCTGAAATTTTTGTTACTATATACATATGCAGGAGCTCACGCCATAGCTTTTGGGAGCGAATGTTAAATTGCTTGATACGAGTCCAGAAGTAACGGAGCATGTCATCCACTATATGTTGAGGTGGCAATCATCACTGATTATAATTGAATAAATGTAATCGTGAGGCTAATGGGAAGACAGCACCTGAAGCAGACTTGATAATCACGTCCGAAAATTCTGGTATTTTTTGTTTCTTCTCTATATGCCATCCATACTTTTGATTCTGATCCTCGTCATGTATTTCAATATTTTAAGTTTTCGAAAATCATTACAGTGGAGTTGCTTCTGGATCATAAGTGCCATCCATACATAAGCCTAGAGGTAAGAGGTCTGCTGAAATTTTAAGAAAAGAACTTGAAACCGACCTTATGAACAATGGAATAAATGTAAGCCAGGCTAATGGGAGGACAGGACTTGAAGCTGGCTTGATAGTTACGTCCAGAAATTCTGGTATTTTTTGTTTCTTCTCTATATGCCATCCATACTTTTGATTCAGATCCTCATCATGTATTTCAATCTTTTAGCCTTTTTGAAAACCATCATAGTGGAGTTGCTATGAATCCTGTTTGACCGGATACTAACTCACTCGACCCACCCTTTATTAGTATAAAGAAACACATATCAATGTTTAGTATAAAGAAACACATATCAATGGTTGGAGTTCCTATTGTTTTCTAATAAAAACTAACAGGTAATGGAGTAAAAAACACAGCTAGCTCAGGATCTGAACATGGGTTTGTGTCACATGGCTTCGATCTCAATTCTGGAAGGTTAGTGGATTTGTACATAATCCGTCATAGTTCAATACATAAACATTCACATAATTTTATGCTACTGATATATAACTTTTTCAGGTCCAACAAGAAGAGACTTTTCTCATCATCTAGACGAAGCCGAAGTAGCCTTCCACCAGTGGCAGAGGAGTTCCCATGGGATCACCCTGATCCAAATTACAAGTTAACTGAAGTAAATGAAAACGACTTACCTGAGAATGGTGCATTACCTTTCACCTTTCCACTAAACTTTAGCTTAAAAAATATGGCAATATCTTAACACCCGGTTAAATTAAATCGAGATATGACGAAATGTTATTAGATCCTGTTATTTGTTATGTTATATGTTAATACAGATGCAAGTAAAAGAACATCTACAATGGATACATGTTCAATCAATGGGTGAAGGTAGGGAAAAAATATGTTTTTATTTCTGATACATATACTGATAATTGCATTATTCTCCTATATATAACTGGTTTTGCTTCCAGATGCAATGTTTAGACATAAAAGACCCTAAAGAAGAGGATACACTATCATCCTTATACTATGTGGTGCCTTCTTTGCAAACGAATATGGAAACGATGTCTATCATATTAGGACAGGTACTGTACGTGTGCATTTCTTATATATGAAGAATCTCATATCATAGCAGCTCGAGATGTACTACACACTTCTGGTTATTAAAAAATTATGGATACTTTATTCAGGAGGTTGGTATTAAAATAAGACAATATTTGAAATCAGGATGTCAAGACTTGGGATTGAGTGTTTGGTTTTCATCAGCTTGCAAAAATTTACACGTTTATTATTTATCTCATCGTGTTCACCGCTAATACTTTTTTTTGCTATTTTTACTTATGTAATACTAACAAGGATATTATTATTATGTATATATTTTCATTTCTTATAAAAACATCTTCATATAGGAATTGGCTTGACTATTATCAATAGAAATATGACAAAAGTAACCAGTCAAAAAGACCATTGATGAAGGTATTGCTTTCTTTTCTTTACATCAAACATTCTTCTAGATAGCCAAATGAATGCTAAGCTTTCCGACTTCGGAGTTATTAGGGAAGGTCCTAAAGATGAACCGACCCACGTCTCAACAATGGTATGCTCATCTTAGTATTTTATTTACTGTATTTTTAGTAACATACATAAATGGCTCTGCGGTTTAATCAGAATTATAGAATCATTACCTTGCTGATACTAATTATAATTTATGGATATGATCCCTAGAAAGTAGAAACATTGTTTTCTTTCATATTTGTTACCCTTTTTTAGGAACCGAATTAGTCACATACTTGAGGCCTTGAGGGAACTATAATTTAAATTTCTTTGTTGTTGTGTATGTGCTATTAATCACTACATAACAAATTAATATAGGTGATGGGAACAAAAGGGTAAGCAGCTCCAGAATATTTCCAAATGGGGCGTCTGACATCCAGTTATATTAGTGTTCATTACCTCTTAGTTAGTATGATGTAGTTTTTAGTGTTAAGCATCGTCTGATGATTTAGTTATCGAGTCGAAAAGATTTAATCTACGGAAAGATGTAGAAAAAAATCTCCCAAGAAAGAAAGAAGAGTAAATTGCTTTTCTAACAAATATATATTTCATAAGCATTCTATGTTCCATTTAAGATCACCTTTGCCTAGATAAACTACTTGTGTGCTGTTCATATAAGCTAAAAGACATACCTCCACTACTTGTTATCATAAACTTATTTAGTATATAGTAATAAGGCTGATTATTGCTCGATCGTTGACAACTTACTCGGCCTTCACAAGATAAAGGTTATACTCAAGTGTGTGTGATAAGCATACCCTGTAACACAACCCCTGTCTATTTGATACACACATATGTGTTTTTTATTGGTTCATGTTGAAACTGAGTTTTTGGTTGAGCAGGTAACTAATTTGTCACGTCTCTATTCATTAATGTTGAACAATGCAGTAAAAAAAAGGTTCTTGATGTTCCTCTTTGGTTTTTATACTAATGGTAAAAGGTGGAATCCATAAAGAAGATATCCGAGAATGTTGCTTGGCTAAGTGGAGTCAGCAAAGGGCATGGTACATAGTTTGATAACTTCCGTTTAGTTATTATTTTCCTTGTGAGTGTTGTACTGATATGATGTATTAACTGTTGCTACATCAGGGGAGTGGCAATTTAATCAGATGCTTTTCAAGGACCTCATAGATGGAGATGGCATTTGCGGTCTTAGGAAATGCCATATGATTTTTGTCGCGAGAACATTTAAGAGTTTTTCTAAAGGTAGCATTTCGATGTTGTAAACTTTCATTTGCTCTTAAACAAGCTGCTTTCCCTACACAAGATAAAAGATTGGATGCTCTAATGTTATGTACAGATGAGGTGTGTATGTATCTTGGAGAGAACTTAAAACTAACCCCGCAAAGTATGTCTGAAAAGGCAGTTGCTTTGGATGAGCTACAAGAGATGCATCAACAGGTATACACTATGTTGGCAAGTTTAGTTGTATACTATTTGTTCTCAGTATTGTATTTATTTTAGGTTACTAAAGCTTACAAAATATCAAGTGCTCGCAATAGCAGCGCACTTTAGGCCAATTCAGACATCAGGCAATATGTTGTATTTTTAACAAACAATTATTGCCCATTTTTAGGACCAAAATTAGTTGCTGGATTTTCAAATAGCGATTGAATAACAACAATTGAACTACTGATAATCTTTAACAAAGGACTACAACTTGAAGTATATTGCCATGTTACATGATAAATAGAAGTATACTGGCCACAATTTGTATCGGTCTAAAGTCGGTTGCTTATGCATGGATTCCACCCTATGTTTAGAGTTAAAATTAGTGTGTTTATGATTTTTGCCTTTTGGGTGAACTGCACCCGGACATGATATTTATCGCTTTATAATAAATATATCTATAATATGATTAATATCTATAATTTCTATGTATAACATATTACTCTTTGCGTACTTGGATATACGTTTTGTGGCTGCAGGTTATCTCATCATCCTTGCTAGCATTGGCTACACTCCTTGATATACTAACAAGTGACAAACATGGTTCGGAGAATTTAAGCTCTGAACCAAAACACGCTCTTAAAGCGAAAACCACTGCCATATCTCATGCAGAGAAGTTGCTTTCGGCTCATAAGTGTTTTGTGGACTTTCTGAAGTCCAACAGTTCTGCCATCCGGTCTGCTGCATATACTCTTGTTAGAAGTTGTGTTGAAAATATTTCTCATGCTTTTGATGAAGCAAACATTAAAATTGTTGCACCTGCAATACTTGGTGCATTCCAAGAAAAGGATCCCACTTGCCATTCTTCAATGTGGGAAGCAGTGCTACTGTTTTCTAAAAGATTTCCTGAGAGTTGGAAAAGTTTGAATGTTCACAAAATTATACTAAATCGGTTTTGGAGCTTTTTAAGGAACGGGTGCTTCGGATCTCAGCAAGTATCTTACCCTGCTTTAGTCCTGTTTTTAGATTGCGTGCCTCCTAAAGCAATAACAATCGAGAAATTCTTCCTGGAGTTCTTCCAGAATCTTTGGGCTGGAAAAGTTCATTCGCAGTCCTCAAATGCTGATCAATTAGCATTTTTCCAGTCATACCGAGAATGTTTTCTATGGGCATTACAAAATGCTCAAAGGTATGTTCCATTCAGCTCTATCTTGTAGTTGGATACAATTTTTGATCATTAGGTTTGTTTCACATGATAGGATATTTTATGCCAAGCTTTAACACTCTGATTAGGTAGTTTTTTGTTTATGGACCGAACCCGCCTGTTGGGCGGGTTACGTAACTAGTATTATATATATTATTTATATATATATATACTATTATATATTATATATGTTATATCTTAAATGTATTTTGCACCAAATATGCTTATAATATGTTTAATTCCCCGATTTTCGTATAACAAATTAGTAAGTTCTAATATATATATTAAATAAAGATTTAATAAAAGGTCCTTGTAAATTTTAAAATTATCAAAAGAATCTATTCAGATCGAATTCACAAAAATCTTCCACGAACTTCTATCGTTAATGAATTGATCATCTTATTATACTTGCAGAGGATGGCGAACCACAGAACCAAATTTACCGCCCAAAAATTAAATCCTCGATCCCGCATGATAACCCCATGTGGGAACAAGTGCTATGACTAATTGCCGACTCCTAGTTCTGCCATTGTTAAAGTCAATGTTGATGACAACTTTGTTATTAACAGTACCTACTTGAAAATGATTTGGGAAAATAAATTCGATGGTTATTTGTGGGCCGATCCGCATGACCACATCCGTAAATTTCTCGCAATCTACAACATGTTCAGATACGGTGAAACTCAGAGTGAAGCCGTAAAGCTTTTAATATTTCCTTTTTCCTTGTGCGATGAAGCTAAAACCTGGTTTAACGAACTTAAAGAAGAGTCTATAACATCGTGGGAACAAATGAGAAGAGCTTTTATAAGAAGATTCTTCCCACCTTTGTTATTTAACCATCTTTTACTTGAAATCAGAAATTTCTTTCAACACGTATGTGAAAGTCTAACTGACGCTTGGTTACGACTTAAGAACATGCTTTGAAATTGCCATGGGCACGATCTGACCAAAGCAGTTATTATTCATATATTCTATCATGGTCTAGACGAACCCACTCAAGGAATCCTGGACGTAACTGCTGGAGGAATCTTCCTCTACAAAACTCCAAATCAAGCTTTTCAATTTCTTGATGACAAAGTCTTTTTCGAACAAGATTGGCCCATTAAATCTAAAAACGAACATCATCAAAAATATGTTGCTTTTGCCGATAGAAGTAATAGTAATAAGGATATTTATCAGTTAAGGAAAAAATTGAAGGCTATGGATTCTCAAATTATAAGCTTAAATGAAGAATTGCAAGATATACGTAACAAATACAATGATCTTAGAGAGGGAAACACTTCTAAAAACCACCTGAACGATGACACGCCGATGTGTGAACGTCATGAAGTAAATTCCATCCAATCTGAAGGATATCAAAACTGAAATTCTCAGGATTCGTATTCTCCCCAATCCCTTCATAATCCTAATGATTCTGAGAAATCGCTCACAGAATTAAACAATGATCTGAAAAATGATCTCAAAGATTTCAAAAGATATATCCGTAGCATGAGAACTGTTCATGATAAACTTTTTACCAGAGACGATGGTAAAACCACCGGTGTTTTACCTCAATCTAAAACTGATTTTGAAAAATCAATCACCAAATTCTTGGATGGTCAAAGAGTTACAAATATGTTTTTCAAAAACAATGTTAATGATATGATTTTAAAAATGAAGCAAAATGAAAATAATTTCCAAACTAAAATTAAAAACATGGAAAGAAAAATAGATGAGTGGGAGAAGTCTCAAAACATCTCTTCAGAACAAACCGAGAGGACTGACCCACCTCCTCCTCAAGCTCACACCGAGCACGTGAATGTCGTATTCACCGGGAGTGGAAAGTCCACTGATTCTTCAAAAATTCAAACACTTCCTCCTATCATCGTTGAAGATAAACCAATTAAGACATCAAAAAAGGGCTATCACGTGGTAAAAATAAATGAATATCCATTCCGTGAGTATATACCAAAAACCCCATACCCTCAACGTTTAAATGTGGATCATTCCCACTTGAACCGTATTGTTAAGGTATCTTAAATCAAAATAATAATAATAATAATGATAATAATAATAATAATAATAATAATAATAGTAGTAGTAGTAGTAGTAGTAGTAGTAGTAGTAGTAGTAAATAATAAAAAAAAGCTAAAAAATATATATAAAACAAAAACTTTGCAGTCTTTAAGTATGTCACGCATTCGGCTGGTGTGTCGCGTATCTTGATTTCTGCATCCAAAAAGAAATTAATCGAACTTTGTGGGTGTGTTCGCTAGAAACCCTCACGAGACTATAACTCGTCCACTTGGGACACCGAGAGGTTTAAAGGCTTGTCGCATGCGCTAAATGCAACCGTGGTGCCTACGAAAGTGCGCTTTAGTATTTTACGGTTTTCGTAGTTGTGTTTATTTTGTAGATTAAATAAAACAGGTGGAGCTTGGATTGGTGGTTGGCATTTTACACTTGGAGACTTATATAATTGGAGTATTATATTACATGTGGTAGAATACACATGCTTGGCGCTTCGTTTCGCGCCATATCCTTCATAATTCAGCCAAGCACTTATGAGCCCCAGGAAGTTTCAATTTTACGCATAATGCTCTACTTAAGTGTGGAGGAGCTCTCGCTCCTCACAAAAAAAAGAACGTAATGGAATCACTCAAGGATAGCTCCAACGTATCAATATCTCTCTATGCTCCGGGAAGTACCGTTTTCCCTTAATTTTCCCTATTTTATATATTTATCAGTTCTCACATTGAGGGCAATGTTCAACTTAAGTGTGGAGGGGTAGCAAATAGGAAAAAATAATCATGTCCCTCCATGTTTGCCCTGTAATCTGGCCACATTTTCAATTGATATTTTCTGGAAAATTGAAAAAAATTTATATATTGCTTAAAAAATGCACACGCTTAGTAAGGAAAATCCAACTGGATTGACATTTTAACTAGCACAAAATCAACCCACTTAAATTGTAAGGTTTGCCTCTAGATCTTAAGGAATTCGGGTATCCATCTTTGATACCTAAGATAATTGATGCCTTTAGCTTGTTTGAGTTAAGGAATGAGCAATCATATGTATCTATTCCATCGTTATGGATGTGTAGATGTGGTTTTGTTGCCTTTTCTGGAACATTGGTATTGGTTTATCATTATATTTGAGTGGGCCGGTAATTTAGTAGCTCCAGAACTTGTGCTTGATCATCATTTACTAGACCGCATTGAGGTTAATTTATAGACAAAGTAGTATGATAAGAGGTAAAATAAATCCCTATGCAATCATGTATCTGCAGCACTCGCTTTTAGTGTTGAGATCCCCAAAGTATCCCAAGAGCAAGAAAAATATGATCGATGAAGAAGAAGTTTTTTTTGCCAGCCTTAGTTATCGCAGTACTTGGAATGAAAAGAAATATCAAAAAGAAAGAAAAAGAAAGAAAAATAAAAGAAAAGAAAGAAAGAGAAAAGAAAAAAATAATAAAAGTTCAAAGTATAAGGCAAAGTTCTGGCACATGGAATCAAGTATCTGCTATTCACCCTCATCAATATCACATTTTGCCTCTTTGAGATTTCTGTCTAGGTGCTCACGCCGCAACGGGCATGTTTATGTGTCTAGTACAAGCATATGGTAGCGACCTAGATTATGTCTATGTAATTGAGTGACTTTACAAATATAAAACCCAATCTGAGTGACTCGTGTGAATTAAAAAACAAACACTTTCCCTAAGTGATGTGCTCTGTTATATGTTTATGCCTGAAAAGTTATAAAACTAGTAAACACTTGTTAATGCTAAAATGAATTTTTCTCCATATCACGATAAATGATCTTGTTTTTTCGCTTTAATTGCTTGAGGGCAAGCAATAGCTAAGTGTGGAGGGATTTGATAACGCCTAAATTATACATGTTCAGTGGCGTTATTTGCATTTATTTGATCATTTTTCATGAACTTTTGGTACTTAATCAAGTATATTTGCTATTATATGTTCTAGGTACGTGTCGTGGAATAAAACGGAAGAATACACGAAGAATTGAAGCTTAAATGAAAAAATAACCGAAGATAAAGATCTCTCGACACCTGTTCACTGTTTTGGCCATAATTCGGTCATACGAACTCTGTTTTAGTTGGTTCAAGCGGCCACGCGAAGAGAATTCAATTATCTACCACTTTGAGTATAAAAGGCTAACTGCTGAAAATGACCAAAAGTATGCCTCACTTGCAGAAAATGCGGCGCACTTTTCACCAGAACTGAAAAGTCTTTTAACACCCAAAGTACGGCGGTTTTGGCAAAAGTGCGGCATACTTTTGAGGCGGTGGTGAGAATTAAAGGCAATTAAATGCTAAGTGCATTAACTCACTATGTGCGACGCACAAATAGGTTTGTGCGGCGCACTTTGACCCATTTTAGCCTATAAATACAGCCCCTAATCACCTCATTCCATATCTCTTACACACACAAACTCCCACTTCGTTTTAAACACTTAGAAGAAGTGTTTTTGGTGATCTTGGCTTGACAAACCAAGGAACCAAACACCCTTTCAAACCACCATCACCACCATCGACCACCACCACTCTCTACCATTAATTCCTTGGTTTTGATCCATCAAAGAAGCATAATAGAAGTGTTTATTATTCAATCTATAATCGATTGTGACAGAATTGTTCATAGTTTCTGAATTTTGCTTTGAATATAGTAAGATGTTCTTGAAATTCTTTCTGAAATACACCATATTTTGCTCTTGAAGTCCGGTATAAAATAACCACCTTGTACACTTTTGAATATGATCTTTATGAAATCATGATTAATGTTATTGTGTTTTGTTTTACTTTGATTATGGATTTAGTCACTCAGTTTTTGTTTGGCGCATATGTGAACTTGGTATGGGAGCGTTTGATATGTGTTTATTGAATTGGTAAAACATATTTTATACAAGAATATAGGCCGAAAGGGTTCTTTTATATATGTGTTTAATCATTCCACTTAATATATTGGTTATAATAACTTATAAAGGCCGAAAGATTTGTTGTTATTAATCGATATAATCACTAGTTATATTGTAAAGCCGAAAAGATTATAACTTGTTGATAACTCATTTTCTAAAAACTTATAAACACTATTCCAAACACATATCATATATCATAAAGTAATCATTTCTAAACGACACATACCTTAATCATTTGTTTGATCAATTTTGTTATAAATCAAATATAATGCAAGATTTGGTTAATTTGATTCCGTGACAATCTTATTAACCATATCACCTAATTACAATCTGTGAAAACTTCATCATGTGAAACGACCTGACTTAGCTAAAATCTATACTATACACAACGGGTATACTTCCTGATGTTGTGTTTTTAGAAAAAATTGGTATTTCTAGTATTATAACTTTAAAGCTTTAAAAACACACATTAAGTTTTTTTTGGCGCCTCGTGCCAAGGGGAATTTTTAAGTTATTATAGTTTTTGTTCTTGAGTTTGGATGCTAAAAATGTTTCTGTTAAGTTGTCACTGTTTTGCAAATCCAAATTTTCAAACTCGTCGTATCGTATTCTGGCAAACGGAATCCAAAAATCATTTTTTCTACAGGAAGTACGCCGCACATCCTATTTGTGCGCTGGTTTTCTTAAAAAACTAGGAAGTAACGGTGCCCGCACAAGTCTTTGCAAATTATATACAAACAAAAGCTTATTTCAAAAACTAGATCAACCACAATCTCCCAATCTTCTGTTAGTCTAGGTTTCTATAATCATATTGAAATTGGTAATTTTATTTGATTAAAAGCCTTGTGTATTTGTAATATCCGTTTTATCATAATGTTCGAAAAAAACATAAAATTTCCAGAAAAGTCGGCGCACTTTTCCTAAAGTACGCCGTACCTATTAAATAGAATATATACATATATATATATATATATATATATATATATATATATATATATATATATAAATCTATAAAAATAAAAATTATAAAAAATATATATGAAAATAATTTACATTATTTTGAATATTATCCTATTAGCCTTAATTATAACTATATATATATAAATGTCTTTTTGCAAAATGCTTAACGTAATATTAATCCCCTATATTTCGAGAAAACACTGGTAAATTCTATATATAAAATTAAATAAAAATTTAATATAAGAGACTTAATAAATTTAAAATTATCCAAAAAGAATCCATTCAGATCGAATCACACAAATCTTCCATCGAACATCCTATCGTTAATGACTTTGTCGTTATAAATATACTTGAAGAGGATGTTGAACCCAAACAAATAATTCTCGATCCCGATGATCAGCCTATGTGGGAAAGTGCTAAGACTGTAGCACCGACTCCAAATTCTGTCATTATTCAACTCGATATTGATGACAACTTTGTTATCAATATAATCTTCGCTTAATATGAATTCGGGAAAATAAAATTCGGTATGGTTATCCCTGCGGCCGATCCGCCGGGAGCCACATCCGTTGAATCTCGCAATCTGCAATCATGTTCAGATAGCGAGTGAAACCAGAGTTGAAGCGTTAACTTGATATTTCCTCTTTCCTTATGCGATAAAGCTAAAACTTGGTTTAACGAACATAATGAAGAGGCTATAACATCGTGGGAACAAATGAGAAGAGTTTTTATAAATAGATTCTTTCCACCTTCATTATTTAACTGTCTTTTGCTTGATATCAGAAATTTTTCTCAAAACGTATGTGAAAGTCTAACCGACACTTGGTTACGACTCAAGAGCATGCTTCGAAATTTCCATAGGAACGGTCTGACCAAAGGAGCTATTATTCTAATATTATATCATGGTCTAGACGAACCCACTCAAGGAATCCTGGACATAACTGTTGGAGGAATCTTCCTCTACAAAAGTCCAAATCAAGCTTTTTAATTTCTCGAGGACAAAGTCCTTTTCGAACATGATTGGACCATTAAATCTAAAAACGGACATCATAGAAAATCTGTTTCCTTCGCTGATGAAAGTGATAATAATACTGATAATTCTCGATTAATGGGAAAATTGGCAGCTTTAACAATAAAAATTGATTCTCAATTTATAAGCTTAAAAGAAGAATTACAAGATATGCGTAACAAATACAATGAGCTTAGAGAGGGAAACGCTTCTAAAAACCACATGAACGATGACACGCCGATGTGTGAACGTCATGAAGTAAATTACATCCAATCTGAAGGTAATAAAAACCGAAATTCTCAAGACTCGTATTCTTACCAATCCTATTATGATCCTAATGCCTCCGAGAAATCGCTTACGGAGTTAAACAATGATGTTAAAAATGATCTCGAAGATTTCAAAAGATGTATCCGTAGCATGAGAACTGTTCATTGGAAACTTTTTACCAGAGATGATGGTAAAACCACCGGTGTTTTACCTAACAAAGAGTCTAAAACAATCAACCAAGAACCTCAATCTAAAACTGGTTTCGAATAATTAATGACTAAATTCTTGGATGATCAAAGAGTTTCAAATATGTTTTTCAAAAACAATGTTAACGATATGATTTTAAAAATATCGCAAAAATGAAAAGAATTTTTCAACTAAAAATTAAAGACCTGGGAAAGAAAATAGATGAGTGGGAGAAGTCTCAAAACCTCTCTTTAGAACAAACCAATAGGACTGACCCACCTCCTCCTCAAGCTCACACCGAGCATGTGAATGTCGTATTCACCGGGAGTGGAAAGTCCGATGATTCTCCGAAAACTCAAAAAGATCCACCACCTCCTATCATCGTTGACAATAAAACTGAAAAAGATAAACCTATTAAGACATCAAAAAAGGGCTATCACGTGGTAAAAACAAATGAGTATCCATACCGTGAGTACATTCCAAAAATACCATACCCCCAAGCTTTTAGAGTGGATCATTCCCACTTGAACCGTATCATTAAGGAATCTTAAATCAAGTTAAGTATAATAATAATAGTAGTAATAGTAAATAATAATTAAAAAAACTAAAATATATATATAAAACAAAAACTTTGCAGTCTTTAAGTATGTCACGCATTCGGCCGGTGTGTCGCGTATCTCGATTTCTGCATCTAAAAAGAAATTTATCGAACTTTGTGGGTGTGTTCGCTGGAAACCCTCACGAGACTATAACTCGTCCACTCGGGACACCGAGGGGTTTAAAGGCTTGTTGCATGCGCTAAATGCAACCGTGGTGCCTATAAAAGTGCGCTTTAGTATTTTATGATTTTCGTAGTTGTGTCTATTTTGCAGATTAAATAAAACAGGTGGAGCTTGGATTGGTGGTTGGTATTTTACACTTGGAGACTTATAGAATTGGAGTATTATATTATATGTGGTAGAATACACATGCTTGGCTCTCCGTTTCGCCTTCCTTAATTTCCCTATTTTTCTATTTTTAATCAGTTCTCACATTAAAAAATGAGGGCAAATTTTCAACTTAAAGTTTTTTTGGGGGGGGGTTTGGGAGGGTAGCAAATAGGAAAAATTAATCATGTCCCTCCATGTTTGCCCTGCAGAAATTTTCAAACTTTCAACTGATATTTTCTGGAAAATTAAAAAATTTATATATTGCTTTTCCAAAAACTTAAAAAATGCATACGCTTTAGTTAGGGCAAAATCTAATCGATTTGACATTTTAACTAGCACAATCAACCCACTTAAATTGAAGGATATATAGGTAACATAAGGAATTCGGGTACCCATCTTTGATACCCAAGATAATTTTTGCCTTTAGCTTGTTCGAGTTAGGGTGGAAATGCATCATATCTGTCGTTCTATTCCTGTCTTACGGATGTGTACGTATTTGTTCGCACGTTTTGGAACAATGTATTGATAAAGGTTATATGAGTGGGCCGGTAATTTAGTAGCTCCAGAAACTTTGCTTGGATCATTATTACTAGACCATAGTGAGCTTAATTATAGACAAAGTCGTAGTTAAAAGGTGAAATAACCCCTATTTATCATGTATCTGCAGCACACGCTTTTAGTGTTTGAGATCACCACAATGTTATCCAAGAGCAAGAAAGAATGTGCTCGATGAAGAAGAATGTGTTGGTGCCACCTTAGTTATACACCAGTATCTGGAATGAAAGAAATCTTCGAAAGAAAAAAAGAAAACAAAGAAACAGAAAGAAGAAAAAGATAATAAAAGTGTCAAAGTATAAAGGCAAGAGTTATGGCACATGGAATCAAGTATCTGCTATTCACCCTCATCGTTATCACGTTTTTTCCTCTTTGAGAATTTTGTCTAAAGGTTGCTCACATTATCCCGCAACGGCTAAATGTTTATGTGTCTAAGTACACACATATGGTAGCGACCTAGATTATGTTGTTCAATTGAGTGACTTCAAAAATATAAACCCGATCTGTGTGACTTCATGTGAATTAAAAATTAAACACTTTCCTATGTTGAGGTGGCTGTTATATGTCTATGCCTGAAAAGTTATAAAACTGGTAAACACTTGTTAATACTAAAATGATTTTTTCTCCACGTCACGATAAATGATCTTGTTTTCTCGCTTTTGTTGCTTGAAGGCAAGCAATAGCTAAGTGTGAAGGGATTTGATAACGCCTAAATTATACATGTTTTTGGCGGCGTTATTTGTATATATTTGATCATTTCTCGTGAACTTTTGGTACTTAATCAAATATATTTGCAAATTATATGTTCTAGGTACTGTCCGTTGAAGAAAATGGAAGATTTACACGAAGTTTTGAAACTAAACGAAGAAATATCTGAAGAATAAAGAACTCCCGACACCTGTTCACTGTTTAGGTCATAAACTCGTCATTACAACTACCACCGTTTATAGTTTGTTTCCATCGGCCAACACGAGCGGAATTCAATTATCTACAACCTTATAAAAGGCCAACTGCTGAAAATGACCAAAAGTATGCCGCACTTGCAGAAAGTGCGGCGCACTATTCACCAGAACTGAAAAGTCTTTTAACACCCAAAGTGCGGCGGTTTTGGAAAAAGTACGGTGCACTTTTGAGGCGGTGGAGAGAATTAAAGGCAATTAAATGCTAAGTGCATTAACTCACTATGTGCGGCGCACAAATAAGTTTGTGCGGCGCACTTTGGCCCATTTTTTAGCCTAACAAATACACCCATAATCACCATCAATCCATATCTCGTAGCCCACACAAACTCCTCAACTATCGTTTAGAACACTTAAAAGAAGTGTTTTTGGTGATCTTGGCTTAACAAACCAAGGAACCAAACACCCATTCAAACCACCATCACCACCATCGACCACCACCACTCTCCACCATCAATTCCCAGGTTTTTATCCATTCAAAGAAGCATAATAGAATGTATATTCGAATCATAACATTGTGACAGAATTTGTTTATATTCTCCCCCGATTTTTGCTTGCGAATATCAGTAATATGTTTCTTGAGAAATTCTTGTGAAACTCACCATATTTTGCTCTGAAGCCGGTATATAACGCTTGTTACTCATTTGAATATGATCTTTATTGAATCAGATGAATGTTATGTGTTTTGTTACTTATTTGATCATGGAGTAGTCATCTTGTGTTTGTTTGGGCAATATGTGATCTTGGATATGGAGCGTTTGGATATGTGTTTATTAATTGTAAAACATATTTTATACAAAAAAAAAGGCTAAAGGGTTCTTTATAATGTGTTTTATCATTCCACTTAATATATTGTTTATAAAACATAACAAAGGCCGAAAGGATTTGTTGTTTATTAATCGATATAATCACTAGTAAGATTTAAACCGAAAGGATTTATAACTTGTGATAACTCTATTTTCTAAAACTTATAAACACTATTCCAAACACATCATTATCTAAGTGATCATTGCCTAAATAAAAACATAACCTTATTCATTGTTCGAAATCACTTTATGTTATAATCCAAATATATGCAGAATTTGGTTAATTGGATCTGTACAATCTTATAACCTTAGCAACCTAATTATACAAAACTGTGAAAACTTCAATTCCTGTGAAACGACATGGACTTACCTAAAGCTATACTATACACGAACGGGTATACTTTTCTGAGTGTTGTGTTTTTAGTAAAAAATCGTAGTTTCAGTATTATCCATTTATAAAGCTTGTAAAACACCCATGAGATACACACAGATCCGCCTCGGGGTCCCCTCCGAAGGATTAGAGTCAACAACATAGTCCCGGTGAATAGGGTTGTAAGTGAAGCATCGGGTCGTAATAGAAGGGATTATCCCAATAGGTACCATGTCATCGTCATATGGTACCTTAAGTACTCGGTACTTATTTGACCATTGACGTAATTCCGGTGAATGAGGTGCTCAGGAACGTGTCAGTGGGGGGGGGGTTAAAAAAAGTCTGGTGATGGTGATGCTCGGGTCCAGGCCAAAGTCAAGAGATGATGGGTGCCTAAAAGCTGCTTAAAACTACGGTACATCCTCAGGTGCCTCTAGCTCATCATCAGATACCCACTCACTGGAATCTCCATAGGCTCAGAATCAGAAATCAAACAAGTGTAGGTAACTGTCAAAGATACATTACTAGCGTTAACAATAAAATTAACTTATATAAGTATAATATATAAGACATTATAATATAATAACATAGATATAATTTGAAGTACGTGTATAAGATCTATAGTAAGCATCTAGTATAGATCAACTAATCAAACAAATAGTGAATGAATTCCCGTGAAAAACTTTTGTATGTAAGCAATGTTTTGAAAATAATTAACGTTCAAGCAACACATTTGACCTGGTTGCCTCTATATACCTTGGCTCTAGGTATACCAATATGTACACCCCCAAAATTGGGGTCCAGCAAAAAAGATATTCAGGAGTGTTACTTCATAATACTACAGCACAAGATATGAGAACGACCTCTATATGAGATCGATTAAAAAATACATTCGATTTGACAGAAATGTGTTACAAAAGCTCCAACTTAATAGTTCATTATTTTGTTGTTGAAAACATAAAGATTTGTTGATGACATAACAAAATGTCCCAAAATGTAATTCAGTAAATTTCTGTTAGGGCATTTAGGAACTTCAAAAAGATGCTTACCCGAATGTATCCATGTTGTGACACTATTGACCTGAAAAAACATGCTTAAAAACGTCAAAATAAAGTTAGTGAATTCACAGTTTTATTATGTATATAAAGTAGACCGAAATTCAAATGAAAGAACAATGTAACACATCTTATATCTCAAATATAATTACGTTTCCCTTAAGCTCATGACACTGGAAGCTCGAAACATGTATGAATTGCACATAAATTGCCCACATGGCCCTGTAGATGTTTAACTCGCAACATCCTAAATCCGACATGGTATACGTTCGTTGTTCGGTAAACCGACACTAGTGAGCGCTACTCACTCGAACGGGGATGTCAATCCTAAATAGATCTATTTATAACATCCGCGCTTACACCAAGTAATTGACAGTTCATGATAATGGGCTCAGTGGGTTATCGCTACTTAGGCAAACACGTAATCTTGTCTAAAAGTGTACTTGTGTCCAATATGTAAAACAATGCATTTTTCTCACCTCCAAAAGTTGTAAATCATTGTAATCATATAAAAATAGGACTATGAACTCACCTCAGTAAATGAATTGATTATATAAATAAAATGAGTCAATCGTCACGTAAAATCCGAATGCAACCTTGAGTGAAAGATTAATATGATGAACACACTAATCCTATAAACCCCTAACTTAATGTGTTTAAACCCTTGCTTCCAAAACAAACCCTAGCCTTGAAAACCTTAATTTCTTTCCTTGGAAAACCCTTGATTTAACTTGCAAGATCATTTGATACACCTTAGATAATAACCCTAAACACACTTGTAATGGCTTTGTAATACTTTGAAACTCAAAACTATGATTTAATTTAGGGGGATTATTTAAGGCCGTAGGCTTTTGATTAAGAAAGGAGAGGAATTTGTGTTTTAGCTAGTTGTAATTATATTGTTAAATGAAAGTCATATATTGGTGAGAGGTATAGTCTCGCCCGAAACATTCGATAGAAGAAATATAGCTTAGATCCTGCCTAGCCAAACTAGCACGTGCTAAAACTAAATAAATAACTTCCTAGAGAGGCTGATTTGGTCGAAGGACATGTCCAGGTCCAAAGTCACGCACCAAACTCAAGAGAAAATGGTGTTCGAAGGTCCTATCAGGTCCCGGAGTCATTTAGCTCCGTCCTAATTCAACTTATCACAAAGGAACACTCCGACAAAGGAACAGTCCTTGTGAAGGGACCACAATTCCTTGAAATGACAACGACTAGCTGACATTTCGTTACCAGAAGAGCCCCACGGTTGATGTTCTTGTAGCGAATCCCACAGATATTATAAAGGGAAGCTCATTTCCCAAGACGATACACATAACACCTACTTTGGGATCCTACTTATTATACTCTCCGAATTTTATCTCATCACCATACGGGTTTGAGCGTATTGGATATGTGTTTATTGAATTGGTAAAACATATTTTATACAAGAATATAGGCCGAAAGGGTTCTTTTAATATATGTGTTTAATCATTCACTTAATATATTGATTATAATAACTTATAAAGGCCGAAAGGATTTGTTATTATTAATAGATATAATCACTAGTTATATTTAAAGGTCGAAAGGATTTATAACTTGTGATAACTCTATTTTCTAAACTTATAAACACTATCCTAAACACTTCATTGTATTATTGATCATTGCCTAAACAAACATACTTTAATCATTTGTTTGAATCGTCTTTTAATTGCTTTCTTTGCAATTGTCAATTTATATACGTTTTGGTTAATTTGATCCGTGACAATCTTATTAACCTTAGCACCTTAATTACAAACTGTGAAAACTTCAATTCTGGTGGAACGACCTAGACTTACCTAAAGCTATACTATACACGAACGGGTATACTTCTCGAGTGTTGTGTTTTTAGTAAAAATCAGTATTTCTAGTATTATAAATTTAAAGCTTGTAAAACACACATCAGTATTGAAAAGGTGGCAGTCTGTTCCAGCCTCCAATTACTAAAAACCAAAGTGTCAAGTCTAGAGCCATAAATGAGATCATCCAAAAATCTCATTAGGACATTTATCTAATATATGCTTACTAAGTCACACAATGTGAAAACAAGTAATATATCAAGAATCCTACGCATTATCCTTATGATATTGCCAGAACATCATAGTGATGTTAAACTACTCACAATGACGATGGAAATCCTTCTGGAGCCAACATCAAACAAGCTATGCGGTAGGTGACTTATGAGATCCTACAGGGATCGAACTTGTGATACTGGATATCGATTCGGTCCAGCTTATGAATTAACGGATGAATTTTGTAAAAGATAAAACTATTAGTGTGTTATAAAAACCATTTGCATCTTAACACACCGACTGATTTTCCTAAATCAATTTTCAATCTTATGTCTATGGGAAGCCCCACAAGGGCATCTAGACATAGGAAAGCTGAACATGAATTGATGATTTAATCAAGAAGATAGTAAATTACCAGTTCACTCTTACCGTATTGTCTTCTTTGAGACGCTTCGATAATGAGAATGGCTAGTACGGCTGTGAAACCCTATCAAGGAGATTCTTTGGAATTCTACCTGATCACAGACAATATTTATACTGATTAATGGGGAACTGTGGTTATTACAACCATATTCAATAAAGTGACAAAGCCACTTTTGTCCATATATGTTGTTTATCGCTAACCCATTCATGCAAATTTCTTGATGGTGGCAGCAATTAACCGATGACAAGACGAAGTCAATGCCACATGCTCATACTCGACCAACATATGTAAAGACATCATGAAAGCTAAAGTACATGCTTCAAGACTTCTACTACTATGATACCATACGTCTTTCTTGAAGTGACAACGTATTAAAGTTAAAGAATTTGAAGAAATTTTTGCTACTATGATACCGCATGTCTTCCATGAAGTGACGAAATGTTAAAGTTAAAGAATTTCAAAATCAAGAAAAGTATTAGCATGTCAGAGTAAAAGTCATAAGATCACAAGAAGGAAACGATTACAAGATGGCAAAAAGAGATTATGTTTGGTTGATGATCTCAAAAAGCTCAAGATCACATACAAGTCAAGATAAAGATACAAGCTAAAGCCTAAAAGTATAAAGATTACTACATCAAGATTCACAAGACAAAGATCAAGAAAGCAAGACTACGAGTAAAGATTAAAGACATTCATAGAATGTAGAGCTTAAGTTTTTGTAAATTAGAGTGACCTCCCGTAGGGGGAGATTGTTAAAAATCAAGAAAAGACTCAATCACTACCAATATGTAATAGTATAGCTCGTATCAACAATATTTAGAAACTTACCAAGCTAACCGGGTCAACATAAGTCATCCTTATGTGTGACCGGCCCAAGCAAGGTATAAATACCGCTCTCCACACCTTGGAGAGGGTTGGTTGTTCATTTAGTTCTTTCACTTAATACATTTTCCCTTCCTTTCTCTCTATAAGTGCTACAACCTACTTTCTCTCTCTAAACTTTCTTTCTTCCTCTTTTGTTATGTGATATGATACATCTACATAATGGCACTTTTATTATCACAGTACATAGGTATTTTTTTGAATACAAGGCCATAGTCTGTCAGTTGTGATCCCATCCAAAGTAATTGAGCACAACATCCAGATAGTGCGATGTATTCAGCTTATGTACTGGATATGGTCGTGCTTTTCTGTTTCTTTGACGAACAACCCACTAACCTGTCACCCAATAGCTGCATACATCTAGATGTACTTCTTCTGGCATCTTGGCAACCAGCATGGTCAACATCTGTAAAAGTTGTTAGTGCAATGCAAGAACCCTTTAAATACCATAGACCCATATTAATGGTTCCTCCTAAGTATCAAAAGATTCGCTTAACAACATGTAAGTGCTTTTTGGTAGGATTTACTTGATATCGGGCACACATGTACAAAGCAAATACAAGGTCTGGTCTACTGGATGTGATACATATGGGTGCCAATTATTCCACGATAATGTGTAGGATCAACGACTTTCCCTTGTAGATCTTCATCTAGTTTAGATTTCTCTACCATTGGAGTATCCACTGGTTCGTAGGTTTCCATACCATATTTTTTAAGCGATACAAGAGCATATTTAGATTGGTTTAAGAAGTTGCCTCTGGGACTGTAGAAAATTTGAAGCCCAAGAAAGATTGATAGTTTGCCCATCATTGACATCTTGAATTTTGAACACATGGCTTCAAAAAATGTTTCACAAAGATCAGGTCTAGTAGAGGCAAAAATAATGTCATCTACATAGATTTATACCAATAAGAAGTCTTTTCATTCTCTCCTGATGAAAAATGTTGGATCAATGGTTCCTTTGGAGAACTTCTGGGAGAGTAGAAATGATAAGAGCAAATCATACCAACCACATCGAGCTTGTTTCAGCCCGTAAAGAGCTTTCTTCATCTTATAAATATGGTTGCGCTTCTAGGATCTATAAACCGGTCTGGTTGACTGACATAGACCTCCTCACGTAGTATGTCATTCAAGAACTCGGTCTTCACATCCATTTGATAGACGATCATGTTCATGTAAGCGGAAAACGCAATAAAGATACGAATGGCCTCAAGTCAAGCAACTGGACCAAAATATTCCTCAAAGTCTATGCCTTATTCATGACGATATCCCGTCGCTACCAACTGAGCCTTGTTTTTCAATACATATCCTAGCTCATCTAATTTTACCTTGTATATCCATTTCAAGGTGTTAATCATAACACGATCTGGACGAGGTACAAGCTCCCAAACTTCAAGATGTTCAAACTTATTGAGTTCTTCTTACATGGCTTTAATCCAGCAGGATTCCGTCAATGCTTCTTTATAACTCTTTGGTTCAACGGAAGAAAGAAAAGCATCAAAATAACATAACATGGCTTTAGGTTGTAGTTGATGTCAAATGGAGACCAGTCTAGAAGGATCACCAATTACATTATCAATTGGGTGATCTTTGGTCCATTTACTGATATGTTCAGGTGGTTGATTTAGTGAGTGCACATTATTTGGAATAACAACCTGAGAAGAGGATTCTTCAGAACTTGGTTCTAGAATTGGAGACCAATGTAGGGATGATTATCTATGTGTGCAACTTCAATATTATTATCTGCTTCTTTAGATTCGGGAGGAATAACATGGGATGGTGATTCTTAAGGAGTTTGTGAAGTACTTGTTGATGGTGCATCTTGATCAACAGAAGTTGAGGAAGGTGTGCCGGTTGAAACAGTAGGTTCTGAAGCAGCCACTTTGGGAACTAGATGATCAACACGTGGCGGAGGATGGAAGTATTCATCAAACAATGGTTGAAGCACTGTATCCCAGTCATTCCTTGTTGGTGGTACAAAAGGTGTTGCAGAAGGACGTTGTGGCATGAGTCCTGAACTGAGTGTTCCAAGAGTCATTTCATGAAGTGTGGGGTCCAAAACTGCTTTGTTCAGAAGCCATCACTGTCAACTCATCAAAGTCTACATGTATTGTTTCCATAATTCGTCTGGTACGTTTGTTGTAAATCTGGTAAGCTTTCTTTGCAGGAGCATATCTAATGAAAATACCAACATCAGCTTTAGCTTTCAGCTTACCCAAATCTTCACTGTTATTAGTTGGATAACAAAGTGCACCAAATACATAAAGGTAGGAAAGATCTGGTTTTCTGTCATGCAGGAGCTCATATAGTGTTTTCCATGACGAAGACGTATTAGGGAACGGTTCTGGGTGTAACAAGCCATGGCAACCGCTTCTGCCTATAGAAATAATTGTGCTTTAGCATAAATCAACATGGTGCGAGCAACCTTGACTAAGGTTCGGTTTTGTTGTTCGACAACGCTATTCTGTTGTGGAGTACGTGCCACGGATGTTTTATGAGAGATACCGACATCTTCATAATATCTACGTAGTGTTTGATTGACAAATTATGTACCATTATATGTGCGAATATTCCTAATAGTTGCATTTAAAAGAACTTGTATCATTTTCAGAAATTTGATGTTAAACTCTGGAGCTTCATCTTTCGATATTAAGAACTTAACCTACGTAAATCGAGAATAATCATCAACGATTACTAGAATATACTTCTTCCCATTAATACTTTCGACCTGTATTGGCCCGCAAAGATCCATATGCAACAAATAAAGTTTTTCTTGGTTGGTGTCTTCAGATTTGGTCTGTGAGAGTGTTTCTTGCTTTTTCCAAACGAACATGCAGAACAAAAGTAATCTTTTTCAAATTTTAGTTTAGGGAGACCTCTAACAAGACCTTGTTTACCTAGTTAATTAATGGTACCAAAGTTCAAGTGAGACAAACGTTGATGCCATAACCAAGACTTAGTCTTAGACGCCTTTGACAAGACACAGATAGGAGAAGACTTTATCATATCGCCAATGGATAATGTATACAAATGAGTTCCCTAAGATCCCGTGATTAGGTCAACACCTTCAAGATTGTGAACAAAACATGTGTGTTTACAAAAAGCTACTTCAAGATCCGAGTCACAGAATTGACCAACAGAGAATAGATTATGTCCGAGTCTTTCAACATAGTAAACCCTAGAAATGGTAACATTCCCGATCTGATAATCACCTTAACCCGTTATCTTAGCAATCTGATCATTACCAAACTTGACGGTACCAAGAAATTTATTGATGAAATTGATGAGTTGAGAGCGATTTCTTGTCATATGCTTGGAGTATCCAGAGTCCAAATACCATAGAACAATTTGGAAAACCTACAATGGATAAGAGAAGAAGATGGAACATTGGAAATAGTAGATCCCCTAGATTGTGTGGGTTCTGAGGAGTTAGAAATCCCAGATTCTTTAATCTTGTATTCTACTTAAACCTAAAGATTTTGTTTCTTTGGGTCTCCTAATATAAACCTTAATTCCTTGAGTTGGTTTAAGAACTGATTTGATATTGGTTTCCTTAAGAGGTACTACTTTAGTGGAGGTGAACCTAGTTAAAGGGCACTTATTTTCGACTATAGTGAAAGTCCTTCCTGTAGGTTTCTATTTATAACCAATTTCAGTGTACACTTTACCTGTAGGTTTCCACATCTGCTTCTTATTGTTACACTTAGCGGGTTTAGATTTAGACAACACATTCACATCATGAACATAATAAAGAACACATTTATCATGATTTGCGTCAAACAAATATTCATTACAGATAGCACAAACAGATTTAGCATTTAACATAGAGTGCATGACATAAGCATCACATTTAGTTTTAGAAACATGATTCTTTTTATTAGTCCTAGACTTAACACTCCTAGATTGGTCTTCTCCTTTATTTGTCTTGTTGCTACTTGATGATTATGAGATCCTATTGTTCTTTGTATTGCCTGTAGGCTTTGACCCGCTAGCACCAGTAGAATAGATTACTCCTGTAGAATGCAACAAAGGTTTGTTAGAGTCTTGCATTTTGTGGGAATCAACCTGTTTTTGAGTGTTTCTTGAAGATGTGATAGGGTCAGTAAACCTAACTTTCTTGTCCTTGTTATTTGGTGTAACAACAACTAATTTCTCACTAAGTTTTGTTACACTAGGGCATGTCTTAGAAACATAGACTAACAATTCCTGAACGTGTTTTGTAAACATGCAGGCAAAGTCTAAGAGAGGTTCACTAGGATTCTATTTTCTAGCGCATTCTACAAGTCCACATATGGTGTAAGTATTTTAGATAGTCTTATTCAGATAATCCTCATGGGCATCCGTATTGTTCTTAAGTCTATGAGAATTAGGTTCTATGTCTAGCTTAAACATTCTTGGAGCAATAGTGGTGGCATTAGTTATTGTGGTGGCATTATCAAGTACATTTTTACCTTTTAATCTCCTTAATTCATTTTTTAATGTTGTTGTCACAAAAACTTTTTCTTGAATTTGACCTTTTAAATTTGCATTTTCCATAGATTTAGAATTCAGTTGAGCAATCAAAGAGTCACTATGTTCTTTAGAACAAGCACGTGTCTTTTTTATTGAATCAAATTCATCATTGTATATCTTTTAAAATTCTCAATTTCTTTATACAAAAGCTCGTTTTCAGAGAGTAATTTGTCCACACTATGCTCCAATTTAATGTTTATTGTTTCGATCTCATCAATGTCCTTTTTCACTTTAGCAGGATTAACATTGTCTCTCAAAGAATGAATTGTTTCCTACACTAACATATTCTATTACCCATAAACTACCTCATAGAGGAACAAATAAAAATATTTAGGATTCGAAGTCATCTCTTTTTTAGGTTTAACTGATACGTTTTTTATTAAAAGAAACAGTCTTTTTTAATAGATCATTGGTGTCTTAACTATGAGCATGATTTTTTTCTTTAGGACTCTGAGTTTTTAATGGAATAAACAAAATACTCACTCATGTGCTAAACAACAAATTTAGATCCATTCATAACATAAAAGTGTAGCTGGACTTCCCAAAAAGATTATGTGATAGGTTTTTAACTGAGCAAACATTTTTGTGATTCTTAATTACTCATGCACTTCATAGTCCCCAGTTTGTGATCCGGCGTAAATCATGTCATGAGAGTAACATAAACCCAAAAACAGTATATGATGGACTACTATGAGAAATTTGATTATAAAAACATGTAAAACTTGCCTTGTATAAACCGAAGTGTAGCCTTTTGACACTAAAATTGCAATCCTCAACTTTTCCTAATCAATGAAAGCAAGATTGGTGAGCCACTAACGCATAAACAGAACATATAAGAATGCTTAACTGATTCAGTTCAAGTATATTCTTCAATCAGACTACGATAATTACAATAGTAATGACATGACGACCTTTTTATTTGTTCTACTAAAAAATAGCAAAAAACTCGACCAAAAGTGTTCGGTGTCAATCCAACCCTATCAGTAATATAGTTAACCTCTTTGACCCTTTTCCGAACCCATCCGACTTACCCATTTATCCACCATTAATTTAAGTAAGTTCATATGACTTGTTGTATGTAGAAAGTGTCGTCACATATTATACTCTCAAGGTGGAAAACTTCCTCATCAAATCTTTACTCATAAATTAGCAACTTCGGCCGATTAATTGACCAAGTTTTCTGCCAATTTTTCTATTGATCTTATTTTCTAGCTAACAGTATCGTGTGTTCCTATTTAAAATTAAACATTGACATGGGTGCTTAAGTTATTTGGTGCGAACGTTTTACATTCAAAATATCTCTGAAAACAACAATAAATTGTCACTTGTTTTTTTTTCTAAAAAAGGTGAACTATGTTACTAAACTTCAAAGATTACATTAGCATTAAAAATCAGCTGCTAAGGACACTCCCCTAACAGTAATGATAAGGATTAGGAAATAAAAATACATTTACAAAATCACCAATAAACCGAGAAAATAAAGACAACGTTACCTCAAGTAAGAACTTAATGTTTATGCTACTTCTTTCTTAACCCTGTGATCTAGCTTGTATAAACCGATTCCGTAACATCACTATATTCCTACAATAAGTGACTATAACAAACTATAAAATATCCATCAGTAAACCAATTCAAAAATAAAGAAACACGTCTGGGCGCATATTTATTCACTCTGACCCGTTTATGTCAAGCTCAGCGGTAACGGATTCATTATTCTTTTTCTGATTAGCCTTTCCTAATTATTTAATGATATCATTTGTTTGAAAAATTGGTTCAATCACAGATAAAAAATCATTAGAATCTTGTTGTGATAACAAATTAGTATTCTTACCACATGCGGCTGTGCGTTTCTTGCCAAATATTGAGAGTACGATATGATTTGCTATCACTTGTTATTCACATCTATCTGTACAACATCAACAACTAGTGTTTGTTCAAAATCCTACATTGCATGCACACTTTGATTATCCTATATCAATTAAATTTGGGTGCAAAATGAGGTACCTTTGAGATAACGCCTGAACTATAGTTGGAAAGAGTAGCCATCATAACCGCCTTTGCATTAGAGACATCATCACTATTAGAATCATAAGCATCAAGATCCTCAGTCCAGAAAGAAGCAATGTTTAGAATGGTTTTCTGAGCAGCTTGACCGTCTGGAATGCCTGGATCTGCAAGAAATGCTAGTTGCTCTTCATCTAAAATTTGATCGGATTCATGTGATTCAGCCAACATTGCCTTTTCCTTAAACCATGCAGCATTCCTAGGCCTCTTCGACTGAGTGCATTACCTAGCCATGTGACCTTCACCTTGATAATTATAACATTTAACCACCCTTGTCTGCCCTCCTGCATTATTCCCCCAGAACTAGTAGCATTACCCTTATAGCTATTACCAGCATAACTTTGTCCTTGCATCTATTGAACTTGTTGCACAGTAACCCTGCCATCTTGAATGGTGGCCTAGTTTCTCAGTTTAGAGGAAGTTCTAAGTTGATTGTTGGTTGAAGGGAACCTTGAAGAAGCTACAGCTGTCAGGAAAGCGATTACCTTATTGAGACAGGCAATTAGATTATCTCCTTGATTAAGCATAGGAACAACAAGACCTGAGTCTATTTGAGGGAACCTAATCAATTGTTGTGTTGAAGATTGAGATGAGTTGTAAGCAATTGGTGGAACAGATGAGATTTGATAATCTATATGAGACTGGTATTGTTGCGATGGTAGAACAGATTAATGACTGATTTGTGGTTGTGATAGATGAGGTGGTGGATACATTGGTGAGTATTACTCAGGAGAGTGAACTTGTGGAATCAGGGTATTTGTTTGTTGAGGAAACTGTGTGGAATCATATTGAGAGTGATAGTTGTTAAGTTGAGACGGTGATTGTTTGTAGTTAGCAACAAATGCAAGAAGATCTTGGTGTCGTTCACGTATCAAGCGAGTTTCATTTGCATGTGCCTCATGTTGTTCGAGATATGAGTACAACTGATCATAGTTTGTAGTATGCAAATCTCTAGCCAACTCCACGTCTATCACAAACTTGCTCCATTATGGTGGTAGTCTGTCGAACTTTGTATTCATTGGTTGGTCTCATTGACATAGTGATTAACTTATTGTCATTGATTGTTGAGCACACTCGAGTAGTACTGATCAGTGTTTCCTTCACAAATGAAAACTATTCAAAAAATCTCATACATTTACATTCTTTTTCTTGTAATGACAATTTTGTGCCTTGCATAAGAAGCTTAACTCTGTCCCATATCTCTTTGCCAACTTTATGATGATTTACAATGGCATACACAACCGGTGGAAGACATTGAAGAACGATGTTTGTAGCTTTATGATCACAATCAGCTTGGAGTTTCTCTGCAACTTGTTCTTCATACTTTTTTGTCCTAGTAGTGCATCCTCATTTTAACAAAAGTAGGCCAAACAAGTAGACCATTTTGAAGTGAGTTAAGAATCATTCTCCCGTTCTCCTGATTCTCTATGTATAGTTCTATACGACTCTTCCACGAGTCATACAAGGATGTTTCCAACATAGGAGGATGCTTTTCGGCATCAGCAATAATCATAAATTCTGCTAAAGTTGTCATTTTGAATTGATTGATTAAATGAGAATAGATAAATTTTTGATCGATCAGTGATTAGTGGTTATTGTGTTAAATTGTTGTTTGTTTTAAGTGAATGAGTCTTAAGATTACACGAGATTTTACAATTCTTGATAAAACCAAGAAAATAGTTGAATACTTCACGAGATTGTGCAAATCACAGAAAAAACCGTATAAATCTCCTTTGAAGAAATGTATAAATCTCCTAAGCAAAATGGTATAAATCACCCAAGTGTGAAATAGGTATAAATCGCCTAGAAAGAAATATGTATAAATCGCCTGAACCAAGCTTACATATAAATTGCCGACCAAGAATGTATAAATCGCCAAACCAAGGTTACGTATAAATCGCCGGATTTATCTCACGTATAAATCGCCGGAACAAAGTACGTATAAATCACCGGAACCAAGTACGTATAAATAGCCAGATTTAAAACATGTATAAATCTCCGAGTACAAGAACATATAAATCTCCGGATTTAAAACACGTATAAATCGCCAAACCATGGTTACGTATAAATCGCCGAATTTAAACGTATAAATCACCGTTTTCAACCGTATAAATCGTTGTATTCAACCGAAAACTTTAAATCACTTAAAGACATAATTTCTAACGTTTTTGTTTGATTTTTCTTGTGCAACTAACCATTCTAAGCCTAGTAGAAGCATAAAAACACAAACTTTAAGGTTTTTAACACAAAAAAAATCAGATCAAGATTTTTGATACAAAAACTTTCGAGCCAAAAAATCAATAAAAATGAAATCTTTTGATGTTTTTCAAAGTTTTCCTCTTACACCTAGCTTATACTAAGATAGATAAACAAGAAAGTTGAGAGCTTTATGGTTTTTAATCACACAAAGATGAAATATCTTAGGGTGAGTTCGAACCACCGCACGCCTAAACAGAAAGATAAAATGTACACAAAATTAAACTATATCACCCCATGGCTCTTGATACCAATTATAGAATACATGCAATATCTAAAATCACAATCAAATGACAAAGAACTAGAGAGAGAAAGTGGAAGGATGAACACTTTTAAAGAGACAAAGGAAGAGAGAATATTAGCTTGAGTGAAATGGAAAAGTAAACAACCAACACCCTCTCCAAGATATGGAGAGGGTACTTATACCAACAACATATGGCCGGCCATGGGCTCTTAACATGATCTTTCCATGGGCCTTGGCCTTTATACCTTACTAAAGTTCCAAAAACTATATTAGACCTACGACTACGTATTTTAGGTGTGACGGAGTCTTTTCTCGATTCCTAACACTCTCCAAATTGCACTTCATTATCAAATTCTCTATCGTGGTCTATCCTAATTGACACTATTGAACATCCTAATTGGTTTTGTATTTTCTTACTAAAGATTTCAAATTGCTCGAACGCCTTAGTTTTATTCTTAAGAAATCTTGTCCAAGTATACCTAGAGTAGTCATCTACTATGACTAAGGTGTAGAGGTTTCCTCCGTAACTCCGTACGGAAGATGGACCGAAGAGATCCATATGAAGGAGTTCTAATCATCTAGTCGTTGAGACTATATACTTAGCTTTGTGACTAACGTGAGTTTGTTTTCCAATTTGCAAGACACAGAAACATAAGTGTGATCAAACTTAAGTTAGGTAGTTTCTAACTAATTCCTTAGTGTTAACGAATGAATGAGACGCATATTAGGTGACCTAATCTCTGATGCCATAAACATTGGAGTTTCATCAATGTTGCAAGATAAATTTTGTCTTTTGGCTTATTTCTTAATTTCATCACGTATAAGCCTTTCTTCCTAATACCTTACTATAAAACCCCCCCCCACACCACACAACAAACCAAAACACACCAACACCCACACAACAAAAAAAAAACATATCTCCTTAGTGAATTCACTATCATGTTCAGAGGAAAGTTACTTACCATTTATTATCACATATTTGGCCTATACTTAGCAAGTTAAATCTTAAGTTATCTGCATGTTCTACGTTATCTATATTGAGAGAGTTATTAGAAATCGTACCTTTGCAAATGATGTTACCGCAAAGATTACTACCAAAAATGACATTACCTCCGTTGTATGATTTATAGGTTGAGAAGAGCTTTCGATTACATGTCATGTGTTTAGAGCATCCATTATCCTTTATCCACTCATCGGGTTCCAAGTTGACTCCAAGGCATATCTTTTTATATAAGACAATAACTCAAACATTTGGTCCCCAATATCTCATGGGTCCAAAGCTGTTAGTGCTAAACATCCCTTGCATTTGATGTAATTGATTGGGATGTGGAAATGAAGGACACATTTCCCATGGCATGTAACAATAAGGTTGGAAGTTGTTCCAAGTTACGGGAAAGCCATGAGGTTGGTTTTGTCGACCAACATTCCTTTTTGGCCGCGGTGTCTTAGAACGAGGATAATGATTATTGACTCTTCTAGGTGGTGGAGCTTTTGACCTAAAATTTGGTTTATAAAATCCAACTTCGGGTTTTAACGTTGGTTTATGAAATTTTTTAACCTCATTATCACTAGCAACGGGAATTTTAACATTGTTTACCATTATGTGTTTTGGTCTAGGACCCAAAATGGATTATTGAAAAGAAACAGATTTTTCAGATTCTGGTGAACAGACAGGCGGCCCTTTGATTGCTTTAGGGGTCGTTCGAGTTTATGGGGGCCACCCACATTATTTGGGGGGCCGTTACCAGAAGGCATTTCTTTTTGAGGTTTTTTATTTATTTATATTTTTTTTAGATTTTTTTTACCCCCCCCCCCCCCCCCCCCCCCCCCCCACTTCCCCGGAAGTTGAGTTTGAGGACAAGCAATGAAATCCGCGACGGAGGTTATTACGCTCATCTCTCCTCTGTGGTTTTTTATGTGTGGCATGACCTCTATATACGTATAGTGGTCATAGGCTTAACTAGCTAATTACGGGGATACATCCATTTAAAGTCTACGTGGTGTGTGCACGCGTCATTGTGCCATCACTACTTCACCACGCAAACCTGCAAAACATTTGTAAGAGCGAAATCCATAAATTCTGATGATACAATGACTAAACTTTCACCATCTTGCAGGTTTAGCGTTCTTTCCACAATGGTTTGCTCTTTTTAACTTTTTTTACGTCTGATTTTACAACCAACTTCCATTATATAATTGTTCAAACCCATCAAAATTTTAATTTGCCGTAGGTAATCCATAAATCGGGCTCACCGATCAAGAATTTTAAGAGGGTCGAATCATATCATTTCGAATAAATATATATAATTCCAGTCTCACTCGATAATATTAGCTCCTGCATGGTGAATCAGTTTCGAAGATTTTATATTGGCTCCAAATAGTAACATACATATGCTACCTAGAGTTAATTGGGGACAGACAAACAACTCTGGAAGCTTTTGGTAAGCAATATTTTTCGATCTCAAGTGCCGCAGAATGCAAAAATGGCAGTCGACTCAATAATGGTTCAAAATGAGTAGTTTTGTACCGGTTAAAAAGGGTGACCTGGTTGAATTTACCCATTTTTCATTTATAGGAAGACTCAAGACTTCAATAAAGCTAAAAAGGACTCACACAAGCGCAAGAACATTGTAGTCGCGTATCTTTGAAAAGTACAAGTTAGATGCTTGAATTAGGTGCGTTTGTCCTAGACTATAACCTAAGTAACTACATTACAGCATTGCTTTAGGAGGCTAGTGTGATTTATGTATATAGTATTGCTTCGGTCAAGGTATTAGTAACCTACGGGGAGATTATCTCTATGTAACTTAGTGAAACACTCGACTTTTGTTACTAATGTGGCTGGCCGTTTTCAGTCATGTCGCCCATCAGATACCCGCTCAACATTATCCCTCCACCACTTGGATTAGGATTGCCAAAGGTGCATAGAATCAACAGCACATGATCACACTTAAAGAAAATGGCTCGTTAGCAAGTATAATGCATGAGGTCAAGGAGTTTACCTTCACTATTGCCACCGAAAACAATATCGAGGACCCACCCAGAGGCATCAGAGAAAGAGCCCCTCGGGGGAGCGTGGAAGAAGATCCCCTCGAGGAACAGAAGAAGAGCCGACAGAGGAGCCACAGGAGGACTTACGCGAGGAGGAGGCCGACTCAGATTTCGTATCTGATGCTCGTAGTAGACCTGAGCCTTCTAATTCTGCGGAGTCGGGTAGCACTTGCGAGAGCAGGACCTACGGAGTCGGGTGACTCTTGCGAGAGCAGAGTTAGACCCAAGCGAGGCCCAGCTTAACCCCATCCCGCCATTCATCTTGATATTCGTTTATCGTTATTGATTTTTTTCTGAGTATTTCATATCAAGTAATCTTAGGGCATTATCAAACATTGTTGGAGTATATCTTTAATTAATGAAAATTTGATTTGGTGAAAATATCGTGACTGTGTTATATCGTGTTTGTGTTATGAAAGCCGCGGTGAGGTTAGGTATATCGTGTTTGTGTTATGAAAGCCGCGGTGAGGTTAGGGAGGGCGAGAGATGCTGAGATGTTTGGGCGGCGTTAAAGTTTTGATATGGTTTCTAGTGAGATTGGTGATGAACGGCAGCTTTCAGGGTGCTCGTTTTCGAGTTTCTTGCTACATGTTCTTTAACGGGAGTTGGTAAGATATGGAGCATGCAGCCACAAGTAAAGATTGTGTCTTCATTAAAAGGGCATACCGTACGAGCTACAGATATTACATTTTCTCCAACAAACAACAACCACCACCACATTATAGCAACTTCTTAATACGTACACAAGGGTCATTTGGACCGCTTAGCTCGTGTTGCTTTCCATCCATCAGGGAATTATTTGGGTACAGCTAGTTTTGCAAACATATAATTGACATTTAATAACAGACAAATTTATTTCACGAAGTGCCTTGGAATGTACGTTTACTATATAACAAAGTTCCTTGATTTCTGACTGTATTTTCCCGTGTCTTTTAACTAATTTCATTAGCTTTTGGTTTCCTTATGTGTTGTATATCCACTGCACTCTAAGTGGATTATTATGCAATCACCATCCCCCAGTATGCTGCTACAAATATGCTCAACTAGTGCACATTTCCTGTAATTGTTCCATGCCATCACACATGATCCTTTGCAAGAGAAGAAATTAAGAAATACACGAGTTTGTATGTTTTAAAAAGTCGTGCCGAGACCCCTATAGAGAGTTACTCAAGTTCAGACTTCTATCATAAAATGAAGTGCAGTTCTAAAATTTTAAGGCCATCTTCATTAATATTTGGAATCAATTACATAAACTTTATCCACTTTTTAATTCATTATCTTTATGCATAGGCCATTTACACCTCTCGTCGGCAGGATTTGGTCCCAAGTTGCTAGGTGTATTTAAAAATGCGATGGTGCAATCCTTTAGACCATGTGTAATCCTTTACCCAAACGTGTCCCCAGCCTATGTGGCTCCAACCCAACGCGTCCCGCCCATTACACTTAGCCTTATACATTTCACTCTCCGTGTCTTTAGGCTCATGAGATATTCAAAAACCCATTATTTGGTCTAATAGAAAACTCGGAAAAAAACCTAACTCGTGCTAACCAAAAGATAGAAAGCATGCAATTGATAAAATGTCACAATCATGATATTCCAAGGCTACAAAAACCCCCAAAGTAAGACACTATTATTATTAGAAAGTAATACAAAGCATTATTAAAAGGAAAAGAACAATTTTTTATTTAATGACGGTGAACATACATACCAATGTGTGTAAGTCGAAACTCTGGACGAGTGAGTGCCAAAGCAGTAAAATCAGTGCTGTAACCCTAAACATACCTTAGAGAAGGTAAATTAAACACAGAGCTGGCAACGGCTTGTTTGCTTAAGGGATAACCCCATAATTTCAACTTTCTTAATCTTGGACACCCTTCTGATAACTTCACAAGTCCTGCATTAGACTTTCCTGTACAAGTAAGAGATAGAGACGCAATTTAGCACCATACTCCCCGATATATTTAAAACCCACATCCGTCAATCCTCCACCTCCATCCCAGAGACTGATATCTAAAACTTCCTCACCCATAAAAATATCAGTCTTGACAAGCAGGTCTCTTCTTTCTTGTGCTTACTCTTCATTTTAGCCATTTCGTCTTTCATGCCATTTCTTGTGCTTACCTTTCTTCATAAAATTCGTCACTTGTTGGAGACTTCCGTTACGCCTTGCTCCTTCCTATCAAATGTAAACAGCTCATAATTGTGATCTACGTTTACTAGTAATTTCAGACTATATTTTCCCGTGTCTTCTCGCTAATTTCATTAGCTTTCGGTTTCCATATGTGTTGTATATGCACCGCACTCAAAGTGTGGATGACTATGCGGATGACTATGCAATCACCATCAGCCAGTATCGTGCTACAACTACGCTCAAGTAGTTCACACTTCCTGTAATTTTAAGGCCATCTTCATTAATATTTGGAATCAGTTACTTAAACTTTATCAACTTTTTAATTCATTGTCTGTATGCATTAGGCCATTTATCACCTCTCGGCTGCAGGATTTGGTCCCAAGTTGCTAGACCCGAAATATATAAAAATGGGATTTTGCATTCATTTATACATGGTCTCACTCTGGATGTGTCTTTGCTCATGAGACACCCTTATTTGGTCTAATAGAAAACTCATAAAAAATATAACTCCCAAAGTAAGACACCCTTATCAAAAGAAAGTAATATAAAGCAAAATTAATAGGAAAAGAACAATAATTTGAAAGTAAATAATAAAGAACTTACATATCAATGTTTTAAGGTTGAAACTCTGGACGAATGAGATTTAAAACATGACAATCACTACTGTCACCCCAAACATACCTTAGAGAAGATATATTAAACACACAACTGATAACAACTTGCTCGCTAAAAGGGTCAACAGTGTTGTCAGTTCTAGCTTTCTTAATCTCGGGCACCCTTCGGATAACTTCACAAGTCCTGCAATAGAATTTCCTATACGAGTAAGAGACAAAGACCTCAAATTGGCACCATACTTCCCGATATATTTCCAAACCCACATCTGCCAATCCTCCATGCCAAATATCTAGCCTTTCAAGTTTGTTGCAACCCATTAGCATTGCCCAATCCCATTGTCTAGCAGTAAATATGTTGTCCCATGTTTTTTAACCAAGTGCATACATAATTTATGAAGATTCTTCAAATGTGTTCCTAGACACTTGATAGCTTCATTTGAAATACCTCCAAGTCTAACCTCTGTTACACTCCAATTTAGTACACCCTTTTACGAGAGCAATCAATCCCAGGTGGGTCACAACCCCATCATGGGTATGTTTGCGTAATTTCTTGCGAAAACATGTTGTGATCCATTTACACATGTCATCGTGTGGGCCTTGTAGCATGTTTTATTTTACGGTAGATTAAGACCTTGATCAACCGGACAAAGCCTTGTCTTTGAGGTTGAGTTGTTACTTCATACTCAATATTGATAATAGATACATATTAAGTCTACATCTGTAAAAAGGAAAATCAAATCTACAAATTATATTACAATTGTGGAGACCATTTTTGGTATCCAGTTTGGCTCATTATTTTGTTGATTAAGAATTTGACTAGTTTATTCTTGTTCGATCTATTCCACCGTCAACCATTATATGTTTATTTTGGGATCCCATTTGAGGTGACAGTCGAAGGTTGTCGGAACAGTTATTTACGTAAGATGCATAAGGGCTGATGCTTGGATTGATGGTAATTTTTATTTAGATAATATCTATCATACATAGCTCCGGTGGAATATGATTGTTAAATACGCCCATGGATTTGGATTTAAAAAAATGATAGGAGTTAGGGTTAAAACAACATGAGGGTATTGCTGTCCTTGCACATTAATTTTATGTGTGCAAAGTAAAATCTTATGTGTACATAAAACAGACTTAAAATTAGCATGTGTGATTTTACGGGTATTATAGCACCATGCATTATCACGTAGAATGCTTTGACCATACATATTTGTGCACCCCTACTCACATAACTATATTTTTATTGAGGGCAAATCGCATAAAAAGATACCCATTTTAGACTCATTGTCAATTATAGGTACTCATCTTTTTTTCTTCTCAATTTAAGGTATCGATCTTTGTTTTTGTTGCAACGTTAGGCAATTAACAGGTTTTTCGGTTACATTTCTAACGATCGTTATTTTATTATTGTATCGTTAGTCCTTTATATGATTTTGTTAAAAAAAATATTTTCTACTTATTTTTAAAACTTATACACGTTTTATACACACGTTTTTATACACACATTTTTTACACGTTTTGATACATAGTTTTATACATGCTTTTATACACACATTTTTATGCACGTTTTATGTTGACTTTTTATATACTATATTTATTTTCTAGATCTGACCCGTCCAAAACGACCCTCTATATCACATTTTCACGACTCGGGTTCTAAAGAGATTTTATGCGAAACGACGTTTCGGACAACTTTTTAGTTTTAACCGAGACCTGAATCTCAACAGAAAATGACCAAAATGCCCTTACGGGATTCTGCTGGAACTTATTATATTTTTAATAAAACGCAGAAATTTGACTTTCGGTTTTGACCCGCTATCATGCGATTTTAAAACTAACAAACCTCGCGGCAAAGTAAAATGTCATTCCGAACAACTTTCATGTTTCGCCGGAAGGCTATAACGGACTCGACAGTGCTCAAATCGGACGTTTTCAAATCTGCCAGCTTATTACATTTTTATACATATATTTTTATACACGTTTTTACACACAATTTTATCCACGTTTTAAAAAAAGTGCATAAAAATGTGTCTGTAAAAACGTGTATAAAAATGTATGTATAAAATCGTGGATAAAAGCATGTAGAAAAACGTGTATAGAAATGTGTGTATAAAAACGTGTGTATAAAAATGTGCATAAAAATGTGTGTATAAAAACATGTATAAAACTATGTATCAAAACGTGTAAAAAATGTGTGTATAAAAACGTGTGCCAATAGTATCGGCTAGGGATGATTAGTGCCACAAACTACAAACCACAGGGATGATTTTTGCAGTTTACTCTATATTTTTTTTAACAAAATCATATAAAGGACTAACGATGCAATAATAAAATAACGATCGTTAGAAATGTAACCGAAAAACTTGTTAATTGCCTAACGTTGCATCAAAAACAAAGATCGATACCTTAAATTGAGAAAAAAAAAATGAGTACCTATAATTGACATTGAGCCTAAGATTGATACATTTTTATACGATTTACCCTTTTATTGATTGAAATATAAAGTGAACATTTATTTTAAGACATCACAAATTAAAATATAACCATTCATTTTAAGACTAAGGAATTACTTAAAAGGTTCACTTATATTGCACTGACTAAATAATTGTAAGCTAAAGTCAAACTCGATCGATACCTTGACCAACTTGCCTCAACAAACTCATGTGCAACACTTAATTCTCGAACTTGTATGCCATACATAGACCACTATTGTGGACGCAAAAAAGTAAATCAAAGATTACACAAAAATACATGAGAAAACAATGCTTGGAATGTTACACAACTACATATTTGAATTATGAAAAATGATATGTATGTGTAAAAACTCGAACATAAATTTATACTTCAAAATTTGATTGGTGCATTTCAAAAAATGATTGGTACAAAATGATAAGAGATAATAAGTTTAATACCTTGTTATGAAATTAGGCAAAAGTTCATTTGCATACCAGTTTCTCCTCACATACCAAGGGACAAATCCTCACCATCCATTTGGATTTGATCTAATGGTGGGGATTAATCTAAGATTTAATAGATAAACTTATTCTTTTGTCCAACTATATAATGCATTTATTTTTTATTTTTTTCTTTTATTCCTCATTTTTTCACACATAAACGTGTATCTT